>JAVXUP010002081.1:0-161829 GCA_033070095.1 Escallonia herrerae | reverse complement strand
GTACTAGTGGACGTTGATGGCTGTCCAGACTACTCCTTGGACCCCCTAAGCTATTCATACGAGGCCTGCAAAAACAGTGATTTAAAGATATGTTAGGGCATTAATTAACGCAACAGACATTGAGGATAGAAAGACAAAAAATTAACAACTTAAACAAATTGACTCACATCGATCCGCCGGGCAATATCTGAAATATAGTCGCCCGCTCGGTGCGCCTCGTCCTTGTCCTTCTTCTGCACGTGCGTCTGATTATACGTCAGAGCTACGACCTCATCGTCTTCCAGATCCTGGTGCTCGACCGCATTCTTGTGTCTGACGATGTCGTGTGGCACTGACCCCGACCCCCCCGTGTGCGTCGGATCTCTGTTCTGTCTGTTCTCAGCCCCGCACTTACTCTTGGCGTCCCAACCTAGATCCGCAGCCCACCGATCTATCATCGCCGTCCATACAGTCGGAGATATCCAATGTGGGGGATATCTCGTCATCTCCGTCATTGGGGCACCCTCGGGCAGCATCTTCTTCGCCCGGTCCCTTGCGTCGTGGAGCCATCGGTGGTAATTTTTGCCGATGTAAGCAAAGAAGGCCTGCTGCCCCAGTGCCTGCTGCTCAGGCGAGTCAAACGTGAACCCCTCCTGTAAGGCATTCAATAACACAAATTAACTATAGAAAACAAACTCTAATTAAACAAATACTATCGCTGAAAAAAATACTTCACCGTACCAGCCACTCCTCCCATAAGGACTCCCTCGCAGCGACATCCCAGTCCTTTCAGTACAGGCGTGGCTCGAAGAATCGGCCCTTCACAAGAACGCCGATCTTCGTCCTCGCCTGATTCTCCAGGATCCTGCCAAAGAAGTAAATAAATAAATTAATACAGTTCAAATATAAATTAACACCCCAAAATTTTAAATATAAGGCATGATGTGATATTTTTTTTACTTACAGGCCCTCCTGGGTGAGCGTAACTCTCTGTTTACGCTGGGGGTCGATGCGTACCCCGCGTGTCGGACCACGGCCTCGTCGAGATCCTACAAAACACCAACATTAATACAGTTCAAATATACTTTAAATATAAGGCTAGCAAAAATGTACTAAACACCGTTATCAACTATACCTGTGGTAGAACCCACGGAAGAAGGAGAATCAACGCGCGTGTGGGATGAATCTGCGTTTGGCTGGGGCGACGGCTGGGGCTGGCGCTGGCACTGGCGCTGGAGCTGGGGTCCCATCTGCTGTACACGATCACTCTGTGCCTCGTCATCAGTGGGTAATGACGAGGTGGGACCCACCGGGGAGGAAGCAGCTCGGCGTCCAACCCGGCCACGAATAGCCCGTATCCTATCCATATCTGACTTCGTATAGATAAATTACAAATACATGAACACATTAAAAACAATAATTTGGCAGAAATCATCATCGACACTATATATATATGAACGGAGGTGCAAAAACACATCAATATGAACCAAGTTCTAAAATGTGACTACATTTTTTCCCGTGCTTGTTACAACATTACAACTCAATCATTTTCAGTTTGAGAATCATCATCATCTTCATCACTTTCCTCGTCGTCCTCTTCTTCGTGGGACTCGTCGTCCTCTTCATCTTCTAATTCATCCTCTTCATCAGTAGACTCGGTCACATCATCTCCAACACTTTCCACGTCTTCCGCGTCATCATCTACGACTTCTTCTCCTACATGAAGTGTTGTTGGAAGAGGAAGATCGTCCTCCTCGTTGTTGACCTCAACAGGGAACAAGACAGGTGGTTGGTCGGCTTGAAAGGAGTCTAGCTCACTGTCATATGTCACGGGCAATTTCTTGGACTTAATAATTGTATACCAATGAGATTTGGGATTGGCGACGTCCTCCGCGTAAAAGACTTGTACAGCTTGACTAGCAAACACAAAGGGCTCGTCTGATGCAAGTCTTGACTTGACATTGACATCTACAATCCCTTGAGAGCTAACACGGATTCCTCTACTGCATGTGACATCGAACCACGTACACTTGAACATTACCAGGCGGTTTTGGGAACCCAGATATGTTAGCTCAACAATCTCATCTAGCTCTCCGTAAAAGTCCATGCAATTCTCGGCATAACAGTCGCCGTTGACCAATACTCCACTGTTTTGGGTTTGTTTTGTTCGGTCATCATCTTTTACGTTAAACCTAAACCCGTTGATGATATAGCCTCCGTAACAGGATGTTTGTTTGTTAGGGCCTTGAGCTAGTAATTTCAAGCAGGAGGCCACTGGTCTATCCATTGACTGAACCTATTGTAGATGACGGTAAAAATTAAGGATAAATCAGTATACTAATTGGCCACAGAACTGTATATAACACATAATATCAATGATAACAATCTTACACGCCTTTTGAACCACTGTACAAATTGTGATTTTCGATGAGATTCAAGTCCAGCGGGATCAGTGATTAAAGATTCCGCATCGAACTCACTGCAAACCAATATATATAGTTGACTCGCTTAACACACACTTTCAATTATGTACAACAATGTAAGTGAATTAAGACTTTAACTTACTCAACGAATGCCGAAACTTCATCGCAATTTAGAAGGGCATATATTGTTGCAGCACTGTATTCTTCATCCGTTAGCCATCGAGTATACGTTCGGCCGAACGGACTACCTGACTGCTTGAATATTGACAATTGCCCTTCCAAATTTGTGCTTATCCGGGGTCATTTCGGCCTAGTTGATTTAACCTTGTACCAACATCAGGCCCGAAATATTGACTACAAAAGTTTACAAGTTCTTCCATTACGTAAGCCTCCGCAATTGAGCCCTCAACCCGAGCCTTATTGCGGACTTTTTTCTTTAAATGAAACATGAACCTAGAAGTTTAGCGAATCGAGTTAGGTGGAATATCAATGATAACAGGTGTCGCATTAAGTGTAAACGAACAACTGTAACAATTTAAAGATTACCTCTCGAAGGGATACATCCACCGATATTGCACGGGTCCACCCATCTTAGCTTCATATGCCAAGTGAACAGGCAGATGCTCCATTGAATCAAAGAACGAAGGTGGGAAGATTTTCTCCAGCTTGCAAATCGTCACCACAATGTTCTTCTCAAGCACTTCCATGTTACTCACCCGGATCGTAGAAGAACATATATCTCGAAAGAAATGAGATAATTCAGTCAAAGTCTCGCAAACAACCCGTGGCAACAGTCCCCGGAAGGCAATACCATGAATACGTGGCAGTCGTGACTCTTCATTCCTTGGAACTTGCATTCTGATACATTGCAACAACGAGATATGTTGGACGCAAAGCCATCCGGAAGCTTCAAATTCTTAACCCACTGACAGACCTTCTCCACTTGTTTCTTGTCTAGACAGTAAGGTGCTTTCGGAAGTATCGTCCTCCCACTGACTGTCCGAGGATGCAATTCACGGCGTACACCCAACTGTTGTAGATCCCTTCTCGCTTTAAGGTGATCTTTTGATTTGCCCTTGACATTCATCACTGTGTTGAACACATTATCAAAAACATTCTTCTCAATATGCATCACATCCATGTTGTTTCGGATAACGAGCGTCCTCCAGTAGGCTAACTCCCAGAAGATACAAAATTTTCTCCAGTTGTGCTCTTTCCCGTACCTTGGAATCTTCTGATCTGGCACACCCTTGCCGTGTGGTATGTCAGTATCAAGTGCCTCCAGGTGTGAGAGCACTTCTTCACCAGATGGGTAGTCCAGTGTGACAACCTCACGCTCGATTGTCCCGTCAAATTTATCCTTCTGCCTACGAAACTGATGGCCCGGTGGCAAAAGCTTACGGTGACATCCGAACCACGAGGGCTTTCCGCCGTGCTTTAACGTATGACCGGGGTTCACGCCCATACAAGCAGGGCATGCTAGCTTCCCATGTGTGCTCCAGCCACACGTCATTCCCAATGCAGGGAAATCATGTATAGTCCACATCAAAGCAGCCCTCATCTGAAAATTCTGTTTAAGGGATGCATCATATGTTTCGACTCCATGATTCCATAACTGTTTTAACTCATCAATCAACGGCCTTAAATACACATCTATGTCCTTGCCGGGACTCTTCGGCCCAGGAATAAGCAACGACAAGAACATGTACGGCTTCTTCATGCACATGCCTGGTGGAAGGTTGTACAGGACAATAATAACAGGCCAACAGGAGTAAGGCGTGGTAGACTGACCGAAAGGGTTGAAGCCATCGGTTGCCAGACCAAGTCTAACATTTCGAACTTCCTGAGCAAAGACTGGATGCCTGCGGTCAAACTCCTTCACACCCCTCCATCAGCTGGGTGTGTCAGCACATCGGCATCGTTGCTACGAGTCTCACGGTGAGCCCTCATATGTTCAGCCGTATTGGAGGAGTAGTACATTCTCTGAAGCCGTGGTGTGACTGGAAAATATCGTAATATCTTTCATGCAATGTTTTTCTTCTTCCCTTTGTCCGGTTTGTACCTCGAATGATCACATACTGGACACCATGACAAATCCTTATTCTCTTTCCAGAATAATACACAATCGTTATTGCACGCATCTATTCGCTCATAGCTCAACCCAAGTTTCCTCATCATCTTCTTCGTGTCATAGTACGACGGCGGTAGCTTTTCACTTTCGGGCAGAATTTCTTTGATCAAGGTAACAAACTCGTTAAAACCTTTCTCACTCAGCCCGTGGTCTGATTTCAACTGTAATAACCTACTAACTGTAGACAGCCGTGTGTGTTTCAGAGCTCCATCCCACAGCGGCTCTTCCGCAGCTCTCAACAACTCATAAAACTGATGAGCCCCCTCGTTCGGCGGTTGTGGACTGTCGTCACCACCTTCGTAACGCCAGTCAACATTAGCATGCCCAGCATCCATAATCATATCTCGGTAATCATACCGTGCCTCCTCCCTAACTTCAGTTTGACTAGCCGGGTTGGACGACAATACTATCGTTTTCTCGTGCTGCGTCCACCTTGTGTATCCACCCATAAAACCGTACCGACGAAGATGCCATTTTACTTCAATTCTTTTTCTCCAATGCAACAACTCACATCTACCGCACGGACACCTTATCTTATCAAAGTCAACATGTGCAGGATGCGCATAAGCGAAGTTGAGAAATTCGTCAACGTGATCCTCAAAATCGTCAGCATTCTTCCTTTTCATCCAACTTCGATCGACCGACATGACGACTGAATTATCGTACTGTATACCACCTTCAATTATGACCAATCATTAGGCAGGGTCGATGTAAATATGAATGCATGAATGTGACAACATGTCTATGTATTTTCCCTCCTTTCTCTAATAGGTAGTGGTCCTATCCCATTCAGAAAAGCACATGTTTATAAAACAGTGAATAACTCATGCTTAGTCTTATGTCTGCGAAAAAATCGGCAGCACCTCCCCGCATTTCTCCAAGTACACGACATCGATTAGGTGTTCTAACATTCATCAAACCTTGCCTTGTAAGGTTTGACGGATGTTTGAACACCAGATCTGTATGCACCCGGAGAAACACGTGAGAACGTGTACCAAATATCCACGACATAGAACACATAGCATGAGTTGAAACACTGTTTTATAAACACGTAACTTTTCCAAATTGTCCAAACTAGACATCTAAAGGCTCATTACAAAGCATTACTTTGTAATGAGTACCTTTGAACGGGAACTAAGGGTTTTTATGCATGCATGCGTTCAGAAATTGATAATATATGCAAGAATCTTTTCGAAATATCAAAACTGTAGAAAGATCGTTACATATGTTACCAATTCCAGTTTAAATAGAATTCGTTGGCAACGAGTTGAACCATCTCGTTGCCAATGGACTTCGCAAAACAACAACGAATATAAAGAATGTATGTTTTATAAGAAACGAGTAATTGAACAATCTCTGGGCTAATTAGTGGTAATGAGGATTACCTTGGGCTAATTATAGCTAATTAGGGTTGATTAGGAGTAATTAAGGTTATTTTGAGATAATAGCCGGGTTTTATTGTGCGGAGTTGTGTTGATTAGTCCTAATTAGGGCTAATTAGGCATTAATTGGGTTATGTTAGGGCTAATTAGTGTTAATGAGGACTACCTTGGACTAATTATAGCTAATTAGGATTGATTAGGACTAATTAGGATTATTTTGAGCTAATTAGGGTTTAATTGTGCGGAGTAGTGTTGATTAGTCCTAATTAGGGCTAATTAGGCTTAATTACAACTACTTAGGCGCGTAATCAGAGTTAAGTTATGTTTTAGGGTTTAATTAATCTAATCACGGGTCTACAAGATATGAGTAATTAGGGCTAATTAGGGTTTACTTTGGACTGATTGGTGTTACTTAGGATCAATTTGGAGTAATTACAGCTGATTTAATTTTCATTGGGTTCTTAGGGTAAATTAAAACTAATTAGGCTCGTTAGAGCTAATTAGGGTTAATTAGGTTCATTAGGGTTAATCGGGACTAATTAGGGCTAATTATAGCCAGTGCTGGAGCCATGATGAGATTCTAAGGGGTGCTAAAAATGTCGCGTTAACCTAATTAACCTAAATTCAACAACCAACCATTCAACTAATTCACAGATATCTCAATCCAATTGGGTCACGTCCTCCGTTAACAATCTCAATTCTCAAATTCTCAATGCACAGTTAACAATCTCAATTCCCAATACCTCATATAGGGTGTCGATATGGTGTCCGACATCTCCGGACACGTCAGAAGATGTTGATTTAGTTTTTAAATGCCGGACGCCGTGTCCATCACCCCCTGAAGAGGTGCTGGACACCTCTTGAAGAGGTGCCGGACACCTCTTGAAGAGGTGTCCACAAGTATAAAGCCAAATTGTGACATTTTGGTGTCGGTGTCGATCGGACGCGGTGTTCGTGACCTACCGACACCTCGACACCTCATCGACACATCCAGAAACGTGTCGAACACCTCCGAAAACATGTCAGACAGCTCCGGACACGTGTCTGACACCTACCAACAGCTCCGGACACGTCCGAAGTCATTGATTTATTTTTTAAATGCCGGACAAGTGTCCGTCACCCCTTCAAGAGGTGTCCACACGTATAAAGCAAAAATGTAACATTTTTCGGTGTCGGTGTCGATCAGACGAGGTCCGTGACCTACCGACACCTCGACACCTCATCGACACATCTGGACACGTGTTGAACATCTCTAGACACGTGTCCGACACCTCATATAGGGTGTTCGAAGATATTGATTTATTTTTTTAATTGCCGGATAGTTGGACATGGTGCCGGACACCCATCGAAGAGGTACTGGACACCCATTGAAGAGGTGTCCACAAGCATAAAGCTAAAATATGTTGTTTCGGTGTCAGCGTCGATCAGACGCGGTGTCCGTGTCTATGCTACCTAATGGGGATCTCAATCCAATTGGGTCCCATCCTCCGTCAACAATCTCAATTGTTAATTCTCAAATGCCCAATGCAATAAAAATTAATAAAAATCACACATTCAATCCAATTGGGTCCCATCCTCCGTCAACAATCTCAATTCTCAATTCTCAAATGCTCAATGCAATAAAAATCACACATTCAATCCAATTGGGTCCCATCCTCCGTCAACAGTCTCAATATCTCAAATGCTCAAAGCACAATTAACAATCTAAAATCATCAATTAACAACCTAAAATCATCAATTAATAATCTCATTTACTTCAAATGCACAGCTAATAACCTAAAAGCATCAATTAACAACCTAAAATCATCTATCGATTGGATTAGGGCATTCAATTTAGGGTTCAATTAGGGGTTCAAATAGTTTAATTTAGGGTTCGGTTCAATTAGGGGTTCAAGTAGTTTAATGATGGTTCAATTACATCAATTTAGGGTTCAATTATAGTTCAATTTAGTGGTCGGTTGAATTAGGGCATTCAATTAGGGGGTTCAATAAGTTCAATTTAGGGTTCGGTTGGATTAGGGCATTCAATTTAAGGTTCAATTAGGGGTTCAATTAGTTTAATTTAGGGTACAATTCGATTAAGGCATTCAATTTAGGGTTTAATTAGGATTCAATTACTTCAATTTAGGGTTCAATTAGGGGGTTCTATTAGTTCAGTTTAGGGTTCAGTTGAATTGGGGGCATTCAATTTAGGGTTTAATTAGTTCAATTTAGGGTTCGATTGGATTAGGGCATTCAATTTAGGGTTCAATCAGGGGTTCAATTTTGGGTTCGACCCCGGATTAGGGCATTCAATTTATGGCTTAATAAGGGTTCAATTACTTCAATTTAGGGTTCAATTTTAGTTTAATTAGTTTAATTTAGGAGACGGTTGAATTGGGACATTCAATTTAGGGTTCAATTAGGGGGTTCAATAAGTTCAATTTAGGGTTCGGTCGGATTAGGACATTCAATTTAGGGTTCAATTAAGGGTTCAATTGGATTAGAGCATTCAATTTATGGTTTAATTAGGGGTTCAATTTAGGGTTCGGTTGGATTAGGGCATTCAATTTAGGGTTCCATTAGGGATTAGGGCATTCAATTCAGGGTTCAATTTAGGGTTCGGTTGGATTAGGGCATTCAAGTTAGGGTTCAATTAGGGGTTTAATTTAGGGTTCGATTCGATTAGGGCATTCATTTTAGGGTTTAATTAGGGTTTAATTACTTCAATTTAGTGTTCAATTAGGCCAAATACTTCATAATCAACAAATTCAGAAGACAAAATAATGGCCAAACGTCCAAATTAACAACAACATAAGATTATACATGGCAGATAAGACAAATTCAAATATGGCCAAATGCTTGATAATCAACTTTGAAAAATAAACATCAAGATTAATTTAGGGCAATTGACATACAGATCTCGAGGTGGGGTACGACGACAGCAGCGTTGGTAGTGAGTTGACAGTGGTGGGCTTCGTCGCGCGGCGCAAGTGGAGGGCTTTGTGGCACTGCGGTAGTGGAAGGCTTGGTGGCACAGCGTTGGGTGGGGGACAGGGGTGTCGCCGGAGGTGGGTTACCGTAGAGAGGGGTCGTCGGAGGTGGGTCGCCGTAGAGAGGGGTCGCCGGAGGTGGGTTGCCGTAGAGAGGGGTGAGAGAAGAATTTTGGAGAGAGAAACGGGGAGAGAGAAACAAACCCGATGTGGGTTTATATCAAGGATCTTTAGCGATGGAATAATACCGTCGCTAAAAATCCGTCGGTGAAGGTCTGACTTTTACCGACGGACTTTTTAGCGACGGTTTTATTCCGTCGTTTAAATAATTTAAAAAACCTTCAGAAAATACTAATTTTCTAAAAAAATTTTGGCGACAATAACTCCGTCGCTAAAAGTCTGCGTTAAAAGTCCGTATGCAAATACTTTTACCGACGGTGGCTTCCGTCGGTAATAGTATTAAATGACGGATTTTTAACGACGGGATATTCCGTCGCTTAAAGACCTTTTTAGCGACGGAATACCTTCCGTCTCTAAATATCCATCGCAAAATACATATTTTCTTGTGGTGATTCTATCTTTAATGTCCTTAATTTATATTACTGTGTTTTAATTCCCTTTAATTTTTAGTTTGTGTACAACGATAAAATGAGGCGGCTTTGTATAAGAAGTAAAGAAATGAAATAAAGGGAGACAATACCTGTTGTTTGAGAGTGGCACTATCCTTTGTGTCATCCTTATTGGCTACTGAAGGTGAGGTCCTGATGTTCCTGCTAAATAAGTTCATTAAAGAGCAATAAGTTTGCAAGTAAATATGTTTTCAAGAGCAACGTGCTGGAAATAACACCAATGCACAAGCAATAAAAATATAAGACAATCAAAGGTATATTTATTTATCAATACTTGCGTTAGTGCTAAGAGTTCTTTGTAGACCACATTTTTAGTTTGATTGTATGGCCCTTTATGGTCTAATGGGGGTTTTATAACCATTTTCACATCAGCGGCATTCTTAGCTCTAGAGAGAACTACATATAGTTGGCCATGAGAAAAGACAGGTTCAGGTAAGTAAATGTCAACTTTGTCTAATGTCTGCCCTTGTGCTTTGTTTATTGTCATCGTGAAGCTTAACCGTAGAGAGAACAGTTTTTGCTCAAATTGAAACGGATAGTTTTCACTCGAGGGCGGATGCAAAAGAATTCTTGGAATAAATGTATTGTTACCATTGTAATGTCCTGAAGAAATTTCTATAAGGATGACATTAGGTTTGAATTCCTTGCAAACAAGTCGAGTTCCATTACATAAGCCTGAGGATGGATCTAGATTGCGCAACAACATAACAGGATAATTTTATTTAAAGGATATGCATGAGGAGGTGTCCTATTTGGTGTTAATGTATTGAGGAACTCTTCTTGGTAGTTCTGATAATTATCATCAATGGCACGATCGAAGCTGTTGTATTTGTAAACAACGCCTGATACTTGTGAAATTATCTCATTGTTTATCTCATCAACAAAGTCATTCGTTGGGATAAGGATTGCCTTGTTAGTCATTGATGTCATGTCGAAGGGTTGACTTTTTAAGCCGGGAAAGATGTTGCTGACTTAGTGTCTTGGTTAAAAGGAATAACCATTTCTTCAAGAATGACAATGTCTTCACCATTTATATTTGGATGTGTCCCATTGCCAACATGCACAAGGAATTCAGAGAAGATGGGATCATGAAATGCACGCATATTTTCAGTTAAGTGTAGCTTTATGAATGTTGGCCATAGAGTAGACATCAACATGCTGTTACTAATGACTTCTTCATGGTTTGCTTTAGATGTAATAGGTAGCACCTATCGAAAGTGACTTCCAAAAATCATAACCTTTCCCCCGAATCAGATGTTATCAGGGCAAATGTCTCGTAACATGGTTTCAATAGCCTCAACATTCTGTCATCTTGCCATGGATGCTTCATCCTAAATTATAAGACGTGCCTTTATAAGAAGATTTGCTATTGCTGTTTGTTTACTGACATTGTAAGAAAGGATTTCCTTATTCTCAAGAGGAATTCTGAAACGCGAATGTGCCGTTCAAACACCGGGTAAACTGGATGTAGCAATTCCAAATGACGCAGTGGCTAGAGCTATGTATCCTTCAGATAGAACAGTAGCTAACAAAGCCTTATACAAGTATGTTTTACTTGTTCCACCAGGTCCATCAATGAAGAAGGCAACAACTACTTGGTCACGAATGTGTTGTATAATGATCTTGCATGCTTTCATTTGACATGCATTTAGCTTTGATACAGCAAGTATGTCCTCAGGAGAAATAGGAACGTCTAATTCCTCTTCAATATCTTTTACTCTCTTGCATAGTTGAATATCTTGTACGACACCAAGGTAAATCAAAATCAGCTTGTCGTTTTCTCATTGACTTAATACATTGTGCTATATCTATGATCATTTTGTAATGAACACGTTTCTCATTTTAGTGTGTGTGTGTGTGTGTGTGTGTGTGTGTGTTTTGGGCATTCTGTGTGTGTGTGTGTGTGTTTTAGGGGTGTAGGTGTTTTGTGTGTAGGGTTATGGGGGCAATTGGTATAGGGGTGTGTATGGGTGGTATGGTAGGTGTTAATGTGTATTAATTTAGTGCGCATGGGTCTGTGAAATTACAGGGTGTGTCGTGTGTGTTTTAGGGTGTGCTCTGTGTGTGCGCGCCTTGGGTGGGTGAGTTTGTGTGTGTGTGTGGCGTTAGCGTGTGTCTAGGAGGGAATTTCGGATGGGTAACACTGTGTGTGTGTTCCCGATAGGGTGTGTGCTTTTGGTGTGTGACACTGTGTGCGCGATGCGGGCGTGCGTGTTTGGTTGGGTGAGTATGTGTGTTAGTGTGCATGTTTTAGATGGTGTAATGTGTTTTATGTGTTTTAGTGTGTGTTTTGATGGTGATCAATGTGTGTGCAGTGGTAGGTGTGTGGGTGTGTGTGGGGGGGGGGGGTAAGTTGTGAGGATAGAGAAACTGTATGTTTTCAAGGTATAAAAGTGTGTGTTCAAATGTAAGTAATGCTTGTAACTGTCACTAAATCGGGTTAGGGTTAGGCAGCTTATTGTATGATTTTTCTAAAAATAGTTCCCTATAGATTTTGACCAAGTGCTAAATAAAGATTCTCGATATTTTTACGAGACGTATGCTGTGGAAAGTTTTGGAAATTTTCTGTATCTGCGAAGGACGCTCAATTAGGATATCGTTGAAAAGAGATTCTTGATTTATTTAGAACTGTAAATCAAATTAGTTTATCCAAAAATTTTAGAAGAACTTTATACTACTGATATGTATCTCTAAAATTTCGGGTCGGCCTTTGTGCGCTCAATTTAGATACCAGTTCGGAATTTTTGAGTGAAAATTTTCTAAAACACTTTTTAGTATAAAAATGACTTCAGGCGGCGTAAAAGTGTGTTTTAAAGTATTTTTTTTTCTATTTTCCTTTGCGAGGGGCACTGGGAATGTTTTGGTGATTTTTCACCCGAGAGGGGTGTTTTGGTAATTTATCCATAAGATGTACTTTTTGGTAAATTAACATATTGTAGGGATATTTAAGCGATTTTACTTACAGGAAGGGGGCTTTGGTGATTTAAACTTGAGAGGGGTGTTTTGGTAATTTTACACATGAGGGGTATCTTGATAATTTTACATACCCGATAAGTGGGTCATTTGGGAATATGTGTGAGTTAGTATGTAGTTCATATTATCATGCTGTATTCTAAAGACTGGATTGTTCCGTTTAGGTTAAAACAACTTAACTTCGGACCGAGATAAAGATTTTTATCTGTATCCTGAGGGTATGAGATTTCTACCAGAACCCTATAATACAACATATAGTGTTCGTATGCTTTCTTCTGAATTGTTGTGGCTATTGGGACTCTGGGTAAGGATTTCTATCTGAATCCTGGGGTGAAGATTTCTAGCCAAACCTCAAATTCAACAATTTATGTTTGTATTTGTTCTTTTGATTTGTTCATGGCTATCCCTGAACTCTAAATATTTGAATTGATATCAGCATATGTTATTGTCATTGAAACCCTACTTATTTGAAACTCTTATTCAAATATGTTATTGTATATTCAAGCATTGATTTGAATGTCAAAATGCGTATGTTATTCCGGTGAAAATTGACATGAGGATCTATTATGCCTGTGTGGATTTGCTCATATGTTTTGTATTGAGAGGTGTTATAAGGTTGGTTATCTTTATGGAACGCATGCTAGTACTTTGATGGACTAATTATTGTACATTATGCATATGTACTCTGTATTGTGCATTGCTGATGTGGCTTTCCTCATCTGTTACCCTATGCCCATGTCAATATTATCTAAATCTGTTACATGATATTTGAAAGTGCATGATTGTGTTAATATTTTGTTGAAAGGATTAAATTGAGCCTCTTTTCTATAATGCTATCGAATTGTATGTTCGAGATCATCCGAAACTCTTTAGAAAATCATCATTTATGGCCAATATCTTCTAAATTTGTTTACATTGTATCTTAAAATAATTTTTTTGAAAATGATTATTTGGATATCTGATTGAAGGGGATTGAGTTGAGACTCTTCCCCCTATTATTATCAAACTATGTGATTGTTTGAAATATTTCCCCATTTTGCCTTTGAACTATTTGGTACTCGTTTTGTAATCCTTGAAAAGTTGTCTTTTAATTGAATCTTGAATCGTTTAGTAACTCCTTTGGTTGTTTGCTTGAGCGACCTTATTGAGCTTTCAAAAGTTCAACCTCGTCCCTTGTCCCTTCTGCAAGTAATGAACATTAGTAGATTGCTCGAGGATTGTTTTAGAGTCTGAGTGAGATTCTGGAGTGACCACCACTATTTGAGTCATAAGACCCATGCCTGGGTTAGTACTATAAGTCTAATTTGTAATGAACCTAAGTTTAAGTTTTTGAAGTTTAAGTTTGGCTCATACCCAGGTTGTAGGAATATTCCTCCAACCTCTTATATAGTGACAATTAACAGTTGCTAAATGTTTCTAGTGACTTTTTTTCTAACACTTTCAGAGACATTTATTAGCAGCACTTTTTTGGCTTCACTAAATAAAAGTCATTATAAATATTTAGAAACGATTGATTGTCGCTATATAAGGGATATGATGAATATTCCTCCAACCGGGGTAGTAGCCAAATTTTTTCCTTTGTAAAACTAGCTTAAATTAAAAGATATATTTTCTTAGACCGTGTATTGTGGAGAATTTTATTTTAGTTCATATCTATTTAGATGCTTTGGTATGAGTTGAAAGTTGCATTTGAGTTGAGATTGTTTTTATCATTAAGTAGGATATTACGTAGGTTAATGTTCCGAGAGTTCGGGCTATAGAGTTCGGATTTCAAGATCGTTATAGTTCAGCGTCTGAGATATGCCACCATGAAGGATCATCGGGAGGTTCCAGAGTGGAGGGGATTATACTAGCCTGTTTAAGACCCACAAATTTGTCCTTCGTCCCATCGCTTCACCAGACTTTTTTGCTTGGTAGGAGACTTACTACGGCATGCTCTACAATAAACCTTCAGTCATGAATCCTGATCGCTCAAGGCCAAGGAGAAGAGAAGGGGCAAAGAGAAGGTTGCTACAAAAACTTCGGATCAAATGGCCCTGCATAAGAAGAGAAAGCAAACCGACCAGAGGTCAGGCAAAGAGCCTGAAGCTGCTAGGTGCTGTACACCGCAACCCTAACTCTTGATCGGAAGCACCATGGGTGAAATAGTTCATCGTGCTTTTCATGTAGTCCCCTCTGCGAAGTCAGATATCCTCTTTCCTCTTCTCCTCTGGCTGCTGGTTCAACCATATATATACATACAGTAAGCCAAAAGTACAAGGCACTGTTCTTTTTCCATTTTTCCTTTTTTTCTTGTCGTAAAAGAACAAGCGATATGCTGAACAAATAGAGCTGCCGAAGACTTGCACGTTCTTGCGGAAGCTGCGACGTAATGGCTATACAAGTTGCAAGTTGTTTCTAAATTGTCAAAAACTTAAGCTGCTAGGTGTTCACGTACTATCCAGGTGTTCTCCCTTCTCAATTCTCTACAAGTCACCTGTTGCAGCTTGGTAATTTAGATCCGTTAGTTCTTCCTGCTTTGGACAATCTAACTACCTAAAGCCATCTTCAAACTACCTAGGTAGCATAAAGTACTAACTTTGGGGTTTCTAATGGAGCTTCTTAAGGGGATTGGTTGTGACAAGGTCTTGAATTACATTTTGGGGGTTATGTAACTCTTTACCACCTTTTTTTTTGGTGTTGAATGTTATAGGGAGGGAAGAGTTTGGAGTGGGGAGAGGGAAAAGCTCTAGATTGGAGACATTATTCCACACTATATTATTTTATCCACATTTTATTGTTAGTAATAACCATATTAGGATGATGTTGTTGGTTTATTCTAAAAGTTTAAGCAGGTAAAGAATCAACCAAATAATGCTGTCGTAATTAACTTTCTCCGTCACGTGCAAACTCTGATTGCGAATGGTAAAACAAATCAATGAGATGTAAACGAAGGTATACACCACCAAGTTACACCAATAAACAGAGTGCGAATTGTACTATGATTACACGGGGACCAAATAGTGAAGTATAAATTTGAAGGCAAGACCTTGCCCAATGAGATAACGGTCACCATGTTATATAGCGGTACCATATTAACATTTAGCAACGAAAGAATGTGTTGTTAAACATATCAGGGTACAAGTATAGACATATTATGAATCATAAATAAATTTACAAGTGCACATCCTGCTCAACATTTCCGGCTCCACCACTGTTTTGCCGTGACCAGGCACATCTAATAGAAACTTAGTACACTTGTCCATGTCATCAAAAGAATGGATCAATAGGTGATTTTACAGCATAAGCTTTATTTATTCAGTACATGTTTAATCTTTACAAGGAAGAAATCAAGGGGTTATATACATTGGTTACAAAAGAATTGGCATTTCAAGAATAGGAGACTATGCACATGACTGACCAATTCTAGGGTAGTTAAACTAAATCATATTGTGTAGGAGTATGTATCAGGTCTGGTCGAGATTTTTTTTATCTTCAACTACGAGGTTTAAACATATTGAAAACGGTGAAAACGGTCTGGATAATTGTAAGGTACAGAGCTGCAATTGTGATTAGCAAGGCCACATACTTCCCAAAAGGATCAAGAAGAATTAGCTTCAGCCTCCCTCGTACCTGGTACCACACACTACCCATTCGATCGCTAATATCACCTCGTACTGAAGAAAGGTAGCACTCTCTCTCGAATAATATCACCTCCTTGCGTATGTTACTAAGCAAGGTGGCCACTTCTTCATCATTTCCAATCAGCGAAACTATGACATTTCCACGACGAAGAATCTCAACATCTTGTGGAGAGTTGACAAGCTCTGCGAAGAAAATCACATATGATGTGAAGTACGGATTCACACTCCTAGTGCTTTGTTCGAGTGCCACCAAATTTCGCAGTAGGGGACCAGTGGAATAATCAATGAGAAGCTGAGGTATTTCCAGAACTGCTTGGCCGGCTTGGTTGTAATTTATGTCTAGTAGATTTCTCTGCCCTCTCTTGAATGTGATGTCTGCTAATCGGATATCTCTGATAGATCCAATGGAACGTCTCCTGTCGTGCCTTGGACTTCTATTTACTTTAAGCTTGTAAACAGAGTGGAAAAGCTCGAGTAAATGCACAATGCCTCTTGAGTCGTGATATGTCAAACAACTTTTGGGCATTGAAGGATTGAAAGAAGCATAGAAGTAGAGAGCGAGATATGTGAAGGTGTGGGAGAATGCTTTGTTGCCAATATGAGTGAGATCGAAAAGCTTTTCTAGTACGAAAAAGGGTAGCTGGTTCTCAAGTTTAATGAGATCAAGCATAAGCATAGGAAGTATCCAACGGGACCTGAAGATGGGATCAGTTTCGGCTTCATCCCATGAAATGCCCTGAGAAATAGGTTGCATCGTGTTAAAGAAAACTTTGACAGAAAAAAAGTTTCATTGAATGAAAGTAATTCCATGTAGTTTCACCTCGTGCCAGTACACTAAAAGAAGCTGGGCATCAAGTCGCTTGTATGTTTCTGACTTGGTAAGTTGACGAGCTTTTTTCTTTTAGAAATTGTGCAGAATCCGAGTGTGAGGGTTTCAGCGTATACTGAATTCTTTCCACCAAAGAAAGAGTTCGAGTAATGGCTACACTTACCATGAGAAAATGACAGTTTTATTTTCATAACTTCTCTACACCAATGAAATGGTGAGTGTATGATATTCAGAGATGGTTGGGCAGATGGGGAGGAATTAATATGTTCATATGTTGCAAAGGATCGACGGGTAAAATTTTCCAAGGAAAATACTTTCTTCTTGTGCTGCTCACCAAATGACTCGTATCTTAAATATTAATTCCTTTCTACCCTGGTATATTGATTTATTTTTCTTCTGATAACCTGAAAGTGTAATAGTTCTTTATCTTGTAGAAAGTAGAACGTAAAAATTTCATTGATTTACTTTCAATAAATAGTTTGCACTAGAAGAAGGTCCCTTCCGAACTTAAAGATCCGGGCGGCTACTTGGGTAGTCATACTCACTCTTTCTTCAGCTGTTCTACCAAACCAGCCAATTCTATTCCTGATTGTCGGCATTCATTCTTTAGAAGATGGGACTTTAAGTAAAACTAAAAGGCCTAACTGGATGGAAACAAACGGGAAGCCCAGCGAAGACAAGAAAAAAATAGCGTGTACGATATTACAGAAGAAGAGTCAAACATAGAACCGGGGCTCCGATAGCAATCAATTTGTTTGGGGTCACCAAGTTCTTTCCGTTGACTTTAGGTGAAAGTGCCAAGTCTTTTTTTGTAAACACAAATGTGATTACATTTTCCTATCGTTGAGCGCAGAACCGCATGCTTAACATGAAGAACTTCATCCTTAAATCAACTTGACGCACGAGCCTGTGAACTAGTTTTGTAAATGTGATTGTCAAGCTACATTCTAGGACAAATTTTTGCAAACGAAAGCGAAAACAAGAAAAAGGGGAGGGAGGTGAGTGGATTACCCCATTGCTTTCCCGGAACCGGTCAAAGACCTCGATGATAAACAAGCCATCAAGGACCATCATGTGTCGGAATTTCTCGCTACGGATGTCAAAGGCCTCGGAGTAGCACGCCCTTGCCCTTGGTTCCAACCCCTCTATTGCCTGAGCCAAACTGTCCATTGTAATCACGCCCTCCTGGTTCACGTTTGCCTCGAGCCGCCGTGTCCTGTTAATCCTCTCCAAGCCACGCGATATCACGTGGCTTTTGTGCTCTTCCATGAGCTTTAACGCCGGGTTCCCATGATGAAATGGGCCGATGGAGACGAGTTCGGGGTCATAGGCGTGCCTGGCCCTGTCTTCTCCGGCTCGTCGCATACCCAGAGGGGCTCTACAGATAGATGCTATACACCGTGACCCTAAGTCTTGATCGGAAATACCATGCGGGAAGTAGTTCATCGTGCTTTTCATTTTGTACCCTGTGCTAAGTCAGATATCGCTCTTCTTCTTCCACCTCTGGCTGCTGGTTCAACTCTGTGTATATATACATATTGTAAGCCGAAACTGCAAGTCGCTGACTTGTTCTTTATTATTTTTCCTTGTTTGCTTGTCGTAAAAGTATATGCGATATACGGAAGAATTAGAGAGGCCGAAGACTAACACGTTCTCGAGGAAGATGCGACGTAATGGCTATACAAGCTGCAAGTGGTTTCTAAATTGTCAAAAACTTAAGCTGCAAGGTGTTCACGGCAATTCTGTACGGTCTATATCTCGCCAAAATCAATCTGGAAAACACTGCATGTCATTGGAAATTTTCCATAGCAGTTTTCACGAAATAAATCGGTTTGAGT
Organism: Escallonia herrerae; assembly: GCA_033070095.1. Taxonomy (NCBI): domain Eukaryota; kingdom Viridiplantae; phylum Streptophyta; class Magnoliopsida; order Escalloniales; family Escalloniaceae; genus Escallonia; species Escallonia herrerae. Next base: position 143,050 of record JAVXUP010002081.1, on the reverse strand, counting down.
GGCGCAGACTAGATGAGAAAATTCAAAATAGTGACATCTTTATACGTAATAAACTAGTCTAGGAACGTGCGTCAAGCAGATGATGATCAAATAAATAACAATGGCAATGTTTTGTTTTTTTTGCACTTTGGAACTAAAAGATTTCAAACGTTTATATTAATTTGTTATGCACTTGTTTGCTCTGTAAACGCCCACGCACGTGCCCTTGGATAAACATAGATGTTTTAATGGTGCGTGAGCGTGCCAGATCCTGACGTGACCAGGTGTGAAAAAGATTTCCAATTGATTTAAGCAGTGTGCTCTTTGGAAGATTTTGCTTAACTTGAGTTCTTTCAAACGGTATATAAGGTTTATGAAAACTTAGGAAGATTCTCATAATAAGAATTAGAAGATTTCAGAATTATTTGTTATGTACTTGTTCGCTGCGTAAATGCTCAGGCAAGTGCCTTTAGATAAAAATGAATATTATAATGATGCGCGAACGTACTAGCTTCTGATGGGATCACGTGTGAAGGATAATTTTCAATTGATTCAAATGGTTTGGCGCTTAGGGGAGCAAGTGCCTAATTTGACTTCTTTCAAACGATCTACGAGGATTTAGGAATATTTTCAGAGTTCTTTTAGCCTAATGTTTTAAAATTTTTTCAGTGCTATTTCTGTTACCGCTTTTATTACCTGATCTACTCTTACTCCTTATCAAACCAAGTATAACAGTATAATGAATAATACTGTTTACCTTCATAAAGTTTTTGGTTGATGACTTTATAATAACATTCTGAGTGTTGAAAGCACTAATCCAGATATTGAAATACACTTTAGGGATTGTTTGGATGAGACAAACAGTTGGTTTGATGGTCCTAGCCTAACCTAAATAAACATGCTAACTTAAGATAAGCGAAGATTGATATAATGTAAGCAAAACGATAGTTTTTGTTTAGCACTGAAGAAGATTAAGGGGCCGTTTGACGGAGTTTTTTTTTGCTCTTTTTTTTTTTCAGTTTTAAAAATTGGGAAAAAATGGGGTGTTTGGTAACTCTTTTTTTTTTCAATTTAAAAACCCACTTTTTAAATTGTAGTGTAAAAAAAAAAAGAGGAAAAAGCTCTTTTTTTTCACTTAAATTTTTTTTTTAGACCTCCACCACAACGCACCCACAGCCGGCAGCCACCACCCACCGCTACCCGGCAGCCATCGACACCACCTCCGACCGTCGGCAGCCACCACCGCTGGCCGGAGGCCACCTCCGGCCACCACCACCGCCAGACAGTAACCACCTACAGCCACCTCCGGCCGGCGGCAACTACCACCGGGCGGCCAACTCCGGCCACCACCACCGTCGACCACCGCTACGCCACACCACTGCCACTGCAAACCACCACAAAAAAAAAGTCAAAATAAAAAGGGTTACCAAACACCAAAAAAAAAAAACTAAAAAAAAAAGAGTTATCAAACACCCACTTGTTTTTGTAAAAAAAAAAAATTAAGCTGCTCTTTAAAAATTAACCACTGAAAAAAAAAATTGTGTCAAACAGACCTTAAGTGAGCTAACATTTCTGGCTTTATAGCTCAGTTGTAATCGTTTAGACTCGGTTCATCCAATCTGGAGTTGCCATGTGTCAAGCATGTCTGTTTTACCATTTTGGTCATGCTGAGATTCCGTAATTGATTTGGCTTTGCCAAGTTTCTGGGCCGGACACTGCCTCATTTTGCCTTCCTGACTAAGTTTCCATCCCACCCTTGCTACATTTTTCATAACTTTTCTTTTGATGACACATAGGACAGTCAAAACTTCAAGCGTTATGTGAAAGATCCATGCGTCTTTGTCTTGTTCATAACTCACCACATGTCATTCAGTCATTGTTGCCTTCAATTTACTACAAGAAATAAGACATTTGGCGACGGAAAAATTCGTTGCTAAAATTTTTAGCGACGAAACTAATGTCGCTAAAAGCCTCTCATATAAAAGTCCGTAACTAAAAGTTTTGCGACAGATTTTTTTATAAATTAGCGACGGAATTTTCGTAGCTAATTACATTTTACGTATTTTAATTTATTTTCTTATTTGTGAAATTAGCGACGGAATATAATTTTTAGCGACAGAATATTCCGTCACTAATGAGATTTTTAACGATGGAATATTCTGTCGCTAAAAATCCTAGAATTAAGTACACTTTTAGCGACGGAATTAATCAATCGCTAAAAGTCAATTTTTTTTTAAAATATATATTTTTATTTTTCTAATGCCCAAACCTGTAATGAAAAATTCAATCCTCAACAACAACGCACAATTCCCAAGACACAAACAACTATATATAATCAACTTTAAAAAATATTTATTATAAAAATAACTTGTAATGTACAAGCCGGGAACCGGATATAGCCGGGAACCGGATACAGCCGGTTAGGGGAGGGGAGAAGATCGAGTACAAGCTGAGCCGGGGGGGGGGGGACAAGCTAGGACCGGGCAGGGGGGACAAGCTGGGACCGGGCACGAGAAAGGGCTCATCAAGGGTTGCCGAGTCCCGGATCTGGATCCTGTTGATCTGGGGCCGGCTCGGCATGTCTAGCAAAGGTGCCCTACTGATCCTGTTCCCTGATCATCCTTAACACCACTGTAGCAATGCGCTGGATCTCCTCCTCGGCCAACGGACGTAGAGGAGCCGGTGTCTGTGGAAGCGCAGCGAGGGGCGGGGGGTAGGACCATCCTATCACGGCACGAGTAGTCGTGCTAGGCAGGCCGCGTATGCGGCCTTTCGGCCGATTGACGACCTCCGGTGTATCCAGCCATCGCTTTAACCCCCTAGTACTCGCACTCGTACTAGTGGACGCTGATGGCTGTCCGAATTGCTGCTTGGACCCCCTAAGCTGTTCATACGAGGCCTGCAAAAACAGTGATTTAAAGATATGTTAGGGCATTAATTAACGCAACAAACATTGAATAGAAAGACAAAAAATTAACAATTTAACAAATTGACTTACATCGATCCGTCGGGCAATATCTAAAACATAGTCACCCGTCCGGTGCGCCTCGTCCTTGTCCTTTTTCTGCACGTGCGTCTGATTATACGTCAGAGCTACAACCTCATCCACCTCTAGATCCGGGTGCTCGACCGCATTCATGTGTCGGACGATGTGTGTGCCACCGACCCCTCCGGTGTGCGTCGGATTTATGTTCTGTCTGTTCTCGGCCCTGCCCTTACTCTTGGCATCCCAGCCTGGATCCGCAACCCACCGATCTATCATCTGCCCCCATACAGTTAGAGATATCCAATGTGGGGGATATCTCTTCATCTCCGTCATCGGGGCACCCTCGGGCAGCATCTTCTTTGCCCTGTCCCGTGCGTCGTGGAGCCATCGGCTGTAATTCTTGCTAATGTAAACAAAGAAGGCCTGTCGCCCCAGTGCCTGCTGATCAGGCGAGTCAAACGTGAACCCCTCCTGCAAGGCATTCAATAACACAAATTAATTTAAATACTAAATTCTAATTAAACAAATACTATCACAAAAAAAAATACTTCAACGTACCAGCCACTCCTCCCATAGGGACTCCCTCGCAGCAGCATCCCAGTCCTTCCAGTACAGGCGTGGCTCGAAGAATCGGCCCTTCACAAGAACGCCGATCTTCGTCCTCGCCTGATTCTCCAGGATCCTGCCAAAGAAGTAAATAAATAAATTAATACAGTTCAAATATAAATTAACACCCAAAAATTTAAATATAAGGCATGATGTGATTTTTTTTTACTTACTGGCCCTCCTGGGTGAGCGTAACTCTCTGTTTACGCTGGGGGTCGATGCGTACCCCGCGTGTCGGGCCACGGCCTCGTCGAGATCCTACAAAACACAGACATTAATACAGTTCAAATATAAGGCTAGCGAAAATTGACTAAACACCGTTATCAACTATACCTGAGGTAGAACCCACAGAAGAAGGAGAATCAAAGCGCGTGTGGGATGAATCTGCATCGGGCTGGGGCGATGGCTAGGATTGGGGCTGGGGCTGAAGCTGCGTCCCCATCTACTGTACGCGATCACTCTGTGCCTCGTCATCAGTGGGCAATGACGAGGTGGGACCCACCGAGGAGGAAGCAGCTCGGCGTCCACCCGGCCACGAATAGCCCGTATCCTATCCATATCTGACTTCGTATAGATTAATTACAAAGACATTAACACATTAAAAATAATAATTTAGCAGGAATCATCATCGACACTATATATATGAACGGATGTGCAAAAACACATCAATATGAACCAAGTTCTAAAATGTTACTACATTTTTTCCATGATGTTACAACATTACAAGTCAATCATTTTCAGTTTGGGAATCATCATCAACTTCATCACTAGACTCGTCGTCCTCTTCTTCGTGGGACTCGTCGTCCTCTTCATCTTCTAATTCATCCTCTTCATCAGTAGACTCAGTCACATCATCTCCAACACTTTTCACGTCTTTCGCGTCATCATCTACGACTTCTTCTCCTACATGAAGTGTTGTTGGAAGAGGAAGATCGTCCTCCTCGTTGTTGACCTCAACAGGTAACAAGACAGGTGGTTGGTCGGCTTGAAAGGAGTCTAGCTCACTGTCATATGTCACGGGCAATTTCTTGGACTTGATAACTGTATACCAATGAGATTTGGGATTGGCGACGTCCTCCGCGTAAAAGACTTGTGCAGCTTGACTAGCAAACACAAAGGGCTCGTCTGATGCAAGTCTTGACTTGACATTGACATCTACAATCCCTTGAGAGCTAACACGGATTCCTCTACTGCATGTGACATCGAACCACGTACACTTGAACATTACCAGGCGGTTTTGGGAACCCAAATATGTTAGCTCAACAATCTCATCTAGCTCTCCGTAAAAGTCCATGCAATTCTTGGCATAACAGTCGCCGTTGACCAAGACTCCACTGTTTTGGGTTTGTTTTGTTCGGTCATCATCTTTTACGTTAAACCTAAACCCGTTGATGATATAGCCTCCATGACAGGATGTCTTGTTTGTTAGGGCCTTAAGCTAGTAATTTCAAGCAGGAGGCCACTGGTCTATCCATTGACTGAACCTATTGTAGATGACGGTAAAAATTAAGGATAAATCAGTATACTAATTGGCCACAGAACTGTATATAACACATAATATAATTTCGTTAAAGACTTACACACCTTCTGAACCACTGTACAAATTGTGATTTTCGATGAGATTCAAGTCCAGCGGGATCAGTGATTAAAGATTTCGCATCGAACTCACTGCAAACCAATATAGTTGACTCGCTTATCACACACTTTCAATTATGTACATCAATGTAAGTGAATTAAGACATTAACTTACTCAACGAATGCCAAACTTCATCGCAATTTAGAAGGGCATATATTGTTGCAGCACTGTACTCTTCATCCGTTAGCCATCGAGTATACGTTCGGCCGAACGGACTACCTGACTGCTTGAATATTGACAATTGCCCTTCCAAATTTGTGCTTGATCCGGGCTCATTTCGGCCTAGTTGATTTAACCTTGTATCAACATCAGGCCCGAAATATTGACTACAAAAGTTTACAAGCTTTTCCATTACGTAAGCCTCCGCAATTGAGCCCTTAACCCGAGCCTTATTGTAGACTTTTTTCTTTAAATGGAACATGAACCTAGAAGTTAGGTGGAATATCAATGATAACAGGTGTCGCATTAAGTGTAAACGAACAACTATAACAATTTAAAGATTACCTCTCGAAGGGATACATCCACCGATATTGCACAGGTCCACCCATCTTAGCTTCATATGCCAAGTGAACAGGCAGATGCTCCATTGAATCAAAGAACGAAGGTGGGAAGATTTTCTCCAGCTTGCAAATCGTCACCACAATGTTCTTCTCAAGCACCTCCATGTTACTCACCCGGATCGTAGAAGAACATATATCTCGAAAGAAATGAGATAATTCAGTCAAAGTCTCGCAAACAACCCGTGGCAACAGTCCCCGGAAGGCAATAGGAATGAATCTCTCCATGAATACGTGGCAGTCGTGACTCTTCATCCCTTGGAACTTGCATTCTGATACATTGCAACAACGAGATATGTTGGACGCAAACCCATCCGGAAGCTTCAAATTCTTAACCCACTGACAGACCTTCTCCACTTGTTTCTTGTCTAGACAGTAAGGTGCTTTCGAAAGTATTGTCCTCCCGCTGACTGTCCGAGGATGCAATTCACGGCGTACACCCAACTGTTGTAGATCCCTTCTCGCTTTAAGGTGATCTTTCGATTTGCCCTTGACATTCATCACTGTGTTGAACACATTATCAAAAACGTTCTTCTCAATATGCATCACATCCATGTTGTTTCGGATAACGAGCGTCCTCCAGTAGGCTAACTCCCAGAAGATACAAAATTTTCTCCAGTTGTGCTCTTTCCCGTACCTTGGAATCTTCTGATCTGGCACACCCTTGCCGTGTGGTATGTCAGTATCAAGTGCCTCCAGGTGTGAGAGCACTTCTTCACCAGATGGGTAGTCCAGTGTGACAACCTCACGCTCGATTGTCCCGTCAAATTTATCCTTCTGCCTACGAAACTGATGGCCCGGTGGCAAAAGCTTACGGTGACATCCAACCACGAGGGCTTTCTACCGTGCTTTAACGTATGACCGGGGTTCACGCCCATACAAGCAGGGCATGCTAGCTTCCCATGTGTGCTCCAGCCACACGTCATTCCCAATGCGGAGAAATCATGTATAGTCCACATCAAAGCAGCCCTCATCTGAAAATTCTGTTTAAGGGATGCATCATATGTTTTGTTTTAACTCATCAATCAACGGCCTTAAATACACATCTATGTCCTTGTCGGGACTCTTCGGCCCCAGAATAAGCAACGACAAGAACATGTACGGCTTCTTCATGCACATGCCTGGTGGAAGGTTGTACGGGACAATAATAACAGGCCAACATGAGTAAGGCATGGTAGACTGACCGAAAGGGTTGAACCCATCGGTTGCCAGACCAAGTCTAACATTCCAAACCTCCTGAGCAAAGACTGGATGCCTGCGGTCAAACTCCTTCCACGCCTCTCCATCAGCTGGGTGTGTCAGCACATCGGCATCATTGCTACGAGTCTCACGGTGAGCCCTCATATGTTCAGCCATATTGGAGGAGTAGTACATTCTCTGAAGCAGTGGTGTGACTCGAAAATATCGCAATATCTTCCATGCAATGTTTTTCTTCTTCCCTTTGTCCAGTTTGTACCTCGAATGATCACATACTGGACACTGAGACAGCTCCTTATTCTTTTCCAAAACAATACACAATCGTTATTGCACGCATCTATCCGCTCATAGCTCAACCCAAGTTTCTTCATCATCTTCTTCGCGTCATAGTACGACGGCGGTAGCTTTTCACTTTCGGGCAGAATTTCTTTGATTAAGGTAACAAACTCGTTAAAACCTTTCTCACTCAGCCCTGTGTTCTGATTTCAACTGTAATAACCTACTAACCGCAGACAGCCGTGTGTTTCGGAGCTCCATCCCACAGCGGCTCTTCCGCAGCTCTCAACAACTCATAAAACTGATGAGCCCCCTCGTTCGGCGGTTGGGGACTGTCGTCACCATCGTCGTTACCCTAGTCAACATTAGCATGCCCAGCATCCATAATCATATCTGGTAATCATTCCATGCCTCCTCCCTAACTTCAGTTTGACTAGCTGGGTTGGACGACAATACTATCGTTTTTCTGTGCTGCGTCCACCTTGTGTATCCACCCATAAAACCGTACCGACGAAGATGCCATTTTACTTCAATTCTTTTTCTCCAATGCAACAACTCACATCTACCGCACGGACACCTTATCTTATCAAAGTCAACATGTGCAGGATGCGCATAAGCGAAGTCGAGAAATTCGTCAACGCGATCCTCAAAATCATCAGCATTCTTCCTTTTCATCCAACTTCGATCGACCGACATGACGACTGAATTATCGTACTGTATACCACCTTCAATTATGACCAATCATTAGGCAGGGTCGATGTAAATATGAATGCATGAATGTGACAACATGTCTATATATTTCCCCTCCTTTCTCTAGTAGGTAGTGGTCCTATCCCATTCAGAAAAGCACATGTTTATAAAACAGTGAATAACTCATGCTTAGTCCTATGTCTGTGAAAAATTCGGCAGCACCTCCCCGCATTTCTCCAAGTACACGACATCGATTAGGTGTTCTAACATTCATCTAACCTTGCCTTGTAAGGTTTGACGGATGTTAGAACACCAGATCTGTATGCACCTGGAGAAACACATGAGAACGTGTACCAAATATCCACGACATAGAACACATAGCATGAGTTGAAACACTGTTTTATAAACACGTAGCTTTTCTAAATTGTCCAAACTGGACATCCAAAGGCTCATTACAAAACATTACTTTGTAATGAGTACCTTTGAACGGGAACTAAGGGTTGCGTTCAGAAATTGATAACATATGCAAGAATCTTTCTGAAATATCAAAATTGCAAAAAGATCGTTGCATATGTTACCAATTCCACTTTAAATAGAATTCGTTGGCAACGAGTTGAACCATCTCGTTGCCAATGGACTTCGCAAAACAACAACTAATATAAAGAATGCAGAGTTTATAAACAACGAGTAATTGAACCATCTCTGGGCTAATTACTATGAATGAGGATTAGCTTGTGCTAATTAGGGTTAATTAGGTGTAATTAGGATTATTTTGAGCTAATAGCTAGGGTTTAATTGTGCGGAGTAGTGTTGATTATCCTAATTAGGGCTAATTAGGCTTATGTTAGGGCTAATTAGTATAAATGAGGATTACCTTAGGCTAATTATAGCTAATTAGGGTTGATTAGGAGTAATTAAGATTATTTTGGGCTAATTAGGGTTTAATTGTGCGGAGTAGTGTTGATTAGTCCTAATTAGGGCTAATTAGGCTTAATTGGGTTATGTTAGGGCTAATTAGTGTTAATGAGGATTACCTTGGGCTAATTATAGCTAATTAGGGTTGATTAGGACTAATTAGGGTTATTTTGAATTATTTAGAGTTTAATTGTGCGGAGTAGTGTTGATTAGTCCTAATTAGGGCTAATTAGGCTTAACTGGGTTATGTTAGGGCTAATTAGAGTTAATGAGGATTACCTTGGGCTAATTATAGCTAATTATGGTTGATTAGGACTATTTAGAGTTATTTTAAGCTAATTAGGATCTAATTGTGCGGAGTAGTATTGATTAGTCCTAATTAGGCTTAATTGGGTTGTTAGGCTTAATTATGACTAATTAGGCGCGTAATCAGAGTTTAGTTAGGTTTTAGCATTTAGGGTTTAATTAATCTAATCACGAGTCTACAAGATATGAGTAATTAAGACTAATTAGGGTTTAATTTAGGCTGATTAGTGTTAATTAGGATCAATTTGGGGTAATTACAACTAATTTAATTTTCATTGGGTTCTTATGGTTAATTAAAACTAATTAGGCTCGTTAGAGGTAATTAGGGTTAATTGGGTTTATTAGGGTTAATCGGGACTAATTAAGGCTAATTATAGCCAGTGCTGGAGCCACGATGAGATTCTAAAGAGTGCTAAAAATGGTGTTAACCTAATTAACCTAAATTCAACAACCAACCATTCAACTTATTCACAGATATCTCAATCCAAATGGGTCCCATCCTCCGTCAACAATATCAATTCTCAAATTCTCAACGCACAATCAACAATCTCAATTCCCAATACCTCATATAGGGTGTCAGTATGGTGTCCGACACCTCCGGACAAGTCCGAAGACATTGGTTTATTTTTTAAAATGCCAGACACCGTGTCTGTCACCCCTTGAAGAGGTGCTGGACACCTCTTAAAGAGGTGTTCACAAGTATAAAGTCAAAATGTGACATTTTGGTGTCAGTCGAATGCGGTGTCCGTGACCTACCGACACCTCGACACCTCATTGACACATCCCGACACATGTCAGATGCCTCCGAACACGTTCCGACACCTCTTAGCGGTGTCCGAAGACATTGATTTAGTTTTTAACTATCGGACACCGTGTCGGACACCCATTGAAGAGGTGCCCACAAGTATACAGCCAAAATATGACATTTCGGTGTGACGTCGATCAGATGCGGTGTCCGTGCTACCTAACAGCTATCTCAATCTAATTGGGTCCCATCCTCCATCAACAATCTCAATTCTCAAATGCTCAATGTAATAAAAATTAATAAAAATCACACTATAAATTCAATTGGGTCCCATCCTCCGTCAACAATCTCAATTCTCAATTCTCCTGTCAAATGATCAATGCAATAAAAATTAATAAAAATCACACATTCAATTCAATTGGATCCCATCCTCCGTCAACAATCTCAATATCTCAAATGCTCAATGCACAATTAATAATCTAAAATCATCAATTAACAACCTAAAATCATCAATTAATAATCTCAATTCTCAAATGCACAACTAATAACCTAAAATCATCAATCAATAATCACAATTCTCAAATGCATAATTAACAACCTAAAATTATCAAGCAAATAATCAATGTTCAAATAGGAAAAAAATTGTTCAAAATTCACATGTCCGATGCACTTGAATTATTTTAGTTTTTCGTAAATGTTTATTTCACTACTTCTACCACTTCTAACAACTTTATTATACATGGGATCATTTAAAATTCACTAAAAGATATAGCCAAAATAAATTCTAAAGGTCAAAATTGTTTTTATAAGAATATCATATTAATAATGTATTGTGCATGAAAAGTGAGATTGCATACTATTGTGGTTTGTCCTCACCCTGCCGACTCAATCTATGTCTAGTTTTTGCACATCCTTTAGGTCATGTAAGTTTTATGGAAACATTTGCACATGAAATAAATGCATCTGCCACTTATTAGCTTTATTTTCTTCTTTCTCTATCACATGACTGACATGATTTATAGGTCCCTGATTGCATCTTCTGCTCACAGTTTTCCAGACATTGGCACCATCAGCAAAAGGTGCTGAGGTCTATACTAAAACATTTGCTATAGCCATTTCTGAAACACTGCCCAAACACCTTGTATATGTGACACGCTAAAGGTTTCCATTGGTGCTAAACTTTAATAGGGATCAGGTGATAATGTTTTCATTGTTCTCGGCCACCAACAATTCGAATTCCTCCATAGGGTCCTTCTCAGTACTAATTTCAACACATAATTAGCATATACTATTCTCTTTCTTTCTTCAGTCATCCTATCAGCATATAAAGGTAACCCAATAGCACTCCACACATAACTTAGCCCTACTATGGAGATAATTCAACTGGTAGATTACATAGCTAAAATTGAATATGCAACACTCCTGATATAACCATTTACTACCCATAAAGAAAACAAGGTGGTTCACTCGAAGCTGAATTCTTATAGGAAAAATTAGCTGCCGACCATATACTATTTTCAGAAATGGCTATAGCAAATGCTTCGAAGTGATTTTTCATGAAGTAAATGGAAACGAGTCACATAGATTTGCTCATCAACACTACCCCAGATTGCATCCCTATACACACATCCAAAAGGTGATTTTTCATGCGATGGACAAGTTTTCTACCATGGCGACCACATAATGTGAAAGTTAACGGGTGCTGTTTCAACTCAAGTAGCTCCTTTATCCAGTATTTTTCCACTTTGAACTCAGGTCTACAGGCCTTCTTTGCCCTCTTTGGGCACCTCAAATTGATGGCCGTGAACCATCTAAAAGCTGGAGCGATAGTACCTACTCCCACTGCTATGGTTTGAGTTAGTAGAACCAAAGTAGTTGACCATTTATAATCAGAGTCCCCCTGTAAAATTTGAAGGACCAGGGCATCAAGTAAGATTGAAGCATGGCTTCTGCTAGTGTCACAGTGCTTAAAAGACAAAACGCCCCCGAGGCAGTACACGTAGTTGATCGCCCCATCACGAACTGATTTAAGTTATCTAATAATCATAAAACCATTTCACCTATCTGAATGACAATCTAGGCTAATTGAAATTCCTATAATTTTGCTTCTTAAAGAACTACACATTACACAACTCACAGTAATTAACTCCTTACAACACAGAAGGAAATAATGAAAATGCAAAAGACCTTAGCTTTAAAAGAGTCCAAATCAAGAAGAACAAGAAGCGGGTAATAAACAAAGAAACACAGAAAAGGGTGAAAAGGAGAAAGAGCATACCTTGGTGGAGGAGTCAGTTGGATCGGGGTTTATTTGGCAAAATAGTCTTTGGTAATTACGAGTTCTATCGTGCAATTGTATACAACGGGTTGTGAGGTGATGGAGTTGCCGCAGGTGGTGGACGGAGTTTCCGCATGTGACGGCAGTGGAATAACTCATGGGGGGGGGGGTCTCACTGGAGGTGGGTCGCCGTAGGTCGCTGTAGAGGGTGGTCGCCAGAGGTGAGATTGCCAGTGGGTGGGTGAGAGATAGAGAGAGAGAGAGAGAGAGAGAGAGAGAGAGAAGAAAAAAGGGGATCTGTGGGATTTAAGATAGGTTTTTAGCGACAGAATTACACCGTGGCTAAAAACCCGTCGAAAAAAAAAGCCTTTTACCGACGGAATGTTTAGCGAAGGTAAAATTCTGTCGCTTAATATTTTCTTTAAAACCATCAAAAATTAAAAAAAAATTAGCGACGGAAATTTCCGTCGGTAAAATTTTTTATCGACGCTTTTTCCCGAGGGTTTATTCCGTTGATTAAATGACTTTTAGTCACGGAAGAAAGTCCGTCGCAAAAAATGTATTTTCTTGTAGTGATTTGACGTATTGATTTGACAGTGACCAACTTGCACCACTTGCATTACGATGAATCTACCTCCAATGGAGACTCGTTCTCTGGCCAATTACTTACTTATTGATGACGTCGCATGCTCGACACCCTTATCAGCCTTGCCGGGTCAATTCGTTGTGATTTTTCTCGGTTCAAATAGTGCCCCCCAAAGTAACGTGATGATCTATGTCATCATGCTCTTTAAATTGTTGCAAGTGCCACTTTAGACTCTGTGTGTCACTCCAGCCCGCCCTTTTAATTTCAATAGTTAATATGCCTATGAAGTTAAATGGACGGGCATCCATTCTTTAGTTCCCTCTATTTATCCCACAATTCAAATTTGACGATTCCCAATGGTATTAGGGTTGTACGTTTATAGGATTTTGTTTTTGTTTTTGTAATGCTGATGAAAAAGATGCCTTTTTTGTGCATATTTTTATCTTTTTCTGTATTTTTTTTGGATAAAAAATCGAAACAGTACCGAAAAAATGAAAACACCCAAATGGTCTTTTTACCTTTTCTCGCTACTCGTATTCTGTGTTAGAGAATACCAAATCCTGTTTCCACTGTTCATAATTTTCTTGCCATGTCCTTTGCAGCCTAGCTGCATCCTAGCTCTCTATCTATCTATCTGTCTGTCTGTCTCTCACTCACTCATACATATATCTCCTCTATTTTCCAATGAATAAGAGCTCCTCAATTCATTCTCATGCCCTTCACATATCTATCGAAATCAATGGAGAAGCTGCACAGTGACGGAATCCTGAACAGGGAAGGGGAAGGGGATGCCACACGAACATGTTAAGAAGTCGGATTGTGTACTGATGCACAGAGACATAATCTGCCGAAGATTGATTCGGGGATGCATTTTTTCACCCATGGTAGGTTAAAAATAAAAAAAGAAAAGAAAAAGAGAAAGGGGGAACTACACGAACAAGGAAGGGGAAGGGGAACTCGTGAAGGGGAAGGGGAAGGGGAAGGGAAAGGGAAAGGGGACACAAAGATATGGGCCCAGGAAAGAAAGGAAGGGGAAGGGGGAAGGGAACCAGGTATCAATGGCGTGAAGGATGAGTTTGGGTGGGCCCTACGTGGAGGGCTTTGTCTAGTGTTGAGTGATGACTTTGTTGGGAGAAGTAAAAAAGTGGGTATGTAGGGTTGTTGAGAAGATAAATGGAGGGTATAAAAAATAATTTGTTAGGTTAAGAGTAGGGTTAAAATGGGAAGTAATTTGTACAAATAGTGTACAAAATGCTAAACATACAAGAATGGATCCAAAAAAGTTGGTGAAAATAAAATGGTAAACGTGCAGAAAAAACTGAAAAAAGTAGATACGGAAAAAAACTAAAAGTACACAATCCAATTTTAGAACTGAATACTAAAGTCTGAAAAACAAAAATAGAATACAAAACACGAAAACAAATTACGTAAACGTACTACCCCTTAGGGGCCGTACGTTTACCATTTTCAGTATCTGTTTTTTGCAATAATTATGAAAAATATTCTTTTTATTGTGTACTTTTACCATTCTCTCTTTTCATTTGGATACAAATACTCAAATAGTGTCAAAAATCAGGAAACACCTTGAAGGTGTTTTCTACTTTTCTCAACAAGTTTAACCCACTGTCAGAGAATACCAATTCTCCTTCACTGTTCACCCTTTTTTCGGCCCAAGTCTACAACTTGTCAGACACCTCCTCTCTCTCTCTCTCTCTCGTTCTCGCTTTCTATCCTTTTGTTCACCCCACCGTAGTCACCATGAAAGATCTTCCTCTCTCATGATCGATCTTCCTTTCTCTTGGACTGCTAAACGGAAGTTATGCTGTATATGATCGGATCCACTTCAGTGATCAATATTTCCATTGGTCAACAACCAAAAAAAGTGCTCTATAGTTCAGAAGCTTAGAGGAAATAAATTAAGGACGTCCAGGCCCTTTTTTGTTGACAGTCCTTGAGGTCTCCGCCTGGAAATTTGATCAGAATTTGCTGTGCGAGTTTTGGTTCTGTTTTGTCAGCTAAAGTCTCCATCGAATTTGTGGTGGAAGTTAATTTCGCCGTTGATCTTTACCTTCAAAATTTTGATATCCAGCTTTGGTAGAGCAGAAGAGTTAATGAAGCCGTTAAGGTCTTTGATGAACTTGAGAACAGTAACTCTAAGGCTGATATTATCTCGTACAACTCCTTAATCAATTGCCTGGGGAAGAATGGTGATCTTGATGAAGCGCACATGAGGTTCAAAGAGATGTGAGAGAAGGGCTTCAGTCCTTATGTGGTCACACATATCACATTCATGGAAGATAAGGGCAGATTTGTAGGAAGTGGGTTTTGAAAAAAAAACGGTGCTTGCTACCGGAGATGGAAGGGAAATTGCCGAAAGCTTGCCACCGGAGATTGATGCTTGCTACTGGAGATCATGGAGGGCAGATTTACGGGAAGCAGAAAGTTGCTAGAAGCAGAGAGAGATGGCAAGCGTGTTGGGTGGTGTGAAAGAGGTCTAACAAGTGGGACAATATGTTTATTTTGGAGGATAAAGTAAGGGTATAATAGCAAATTATCATATGCACAGTAAGGGTGATACCGAAAAAAATGGTAACAGTAATGAAAACAAGAATGAAAATAGTAAACATACATAAACAATTAAAAAAAGTAGACACAAAATAAAAATAGTAAAAGTACACAACCATAAGTTTGGACTGGATATAAAAATATTGAAAACGAAAACACGATACAAATACACAAAACGAAAAGTGTAAACGTACGACCCTTAATGTCTTATGAGAACTTATCTAGATATGATTGCGAGTCATCATTTTGTCTTAGACTCTTGACCCAAGAACCATCAAAATTTGCTCTCTTACTTTCCCACATCCCACAGTACCTTTTGCAGCCCCTTGCTTTCTGTTTTGACACCCTTTCTTTTGTATATCTATTAAACCTTGTGACCAATTTAGATATCTGCACATACTCTTGTATTCTCGATCTAGCATTTCAGATCGACCCATTCTGTTTAAACCTTCTCTCGTAGCCCAATGCTACCATGAGCAAATGGGTAGAGCAAACATTTGGTCGCGAAACAAGGTTCACCTTATCTTGGATGGTTTTAATGAGGCTATTGAGATCGAAGAAGATTCATATCATAGTTTAAGATTTTGTCCATACCGTGGGGCATGCCTCCAAGACAGGTAGGTTCCTACCCTTACACTCTCAAACTTTATCCCGATGTAGAGGGTCACCGGTTGTTTTTCATGAATCGTGCTTCTTTTTTGGATCCAATGAGTAGTGGCTCGGCCTTGATCTGTGGTCTTTCTTCCATGAGTACTAGAATTCGTGGGTGGATTGAATAACAGCTACTTTAGCGTCGAGTGGCAACGAATCGGGACCAATGAGCCTATCATGTTTTCTAAATGCAAATTCGATCAAGATAAGGTTTTCCTAGTTTTTGGCCCATTCTTCTAGTGTGTTACAAATAATGCCTTTCACTTCATGCATGCTACGATGACAATAACGCTCAGGGACTTGACAACTATCACCAATCTCAGAAGGATTTATATTCTTGTGATTCCCTCCTTAAAGTCCAAGGTAAAGTATTCATTACCAATTAAAGCTAATTGTGGAGGAAATTTGGGCGAAGTGAAGGAGTAGGTGAGGTTGATGAGAAATGATATTGGCGTGACGAGCCACAAAGAGAAGGCCTTCTTCCTTCTAATTTTGATCTCACTGTTCTTCTTGTGGTCTTTAGCAAAAAAGATCAACAGAGAGTATGTTACTCCGGTCTACGCCTTGGCCAAAGGTCAAGAGATAACTATGGGCTTGCTAGTCTTAGCCCATTTGTATAGGGGTTCTGGGAACACTGTTACCTTCAAATTTGAGGCTCCCTATGGCGCACTTTGCGTCATTCAATTGTGGTTGAAGACTTATTTCCCAGACCTTGGAATGGCCCCGAGCTATTTTGGCCAATGACTGTCTACATGAGTCTAGTTTGTCTTGAGTACCCCCTGCGTCGAAGTCATTTGACGAGGCCTTCTCTTATTATTTTACTCCGACTTGAGCCTTAAGACAGTACCATGTTAACGATTGCAATCTAGATCGTAAATATTCGTCGAGCCTGAAAGTAATGTCAGATGAAATGTCATCGGATGGTAGAGCTTTTTCATCCCTTGAGGTCTTGGCCCTCTTGCAACAAGTTATTTGCTTGTCATTATGTTCTCACTTCCTATGTACTGGACATAGCTACAGGTTTACTACGCAACCTTTTTTTGTCGCGTTATTTTATCCGCTGAACATACACAAACATGTTATTTCATATGACTTATGGCAATTCCCTGCTCACATGCCTTCATTTAAACCGAAATTACTGATAAAAAATAGTGAACATAAATCAACTAATTGCAACATGAAAATATAGTATCAATTGATTTGTGATTAATAAATAAGGGTACACAGGTGTCTTTGATAAGCGTATTGATGAGGGATTGGTGACCACTTTCGTAATTGAACTTGCAAGTACTTAAAGAGTGTTTAAGATTGATTCTGAAATGGTGAAACCTAATTAAATACATATTAAATTTGTTTGGCAAAAAATACAAACCGATTAAATCTACTTCAATGTACTCAAAACTAGTTAAATTCAGAATCCTCATTTTTTTAATTCTAAATTTAGGGAGTGTTTGGGATTGATTTCAGAATGGTTAAATATGATTAAATCATGTTTGAAGTGTTTGGCAAAAAAAAAAAACTGATTAAATCTGCTCCAGTGTACTCAAAACTGATTAAATAAAAAATTCTCATATTTTTGGATTCTAAATTTAATCAGTTTTGAAAAATCAGGTCTGATCAAAATAATTAACAAGATATCTGTTGAGTTTCAATTTGAATACATTGTATGATAATTTTAATCTATTATGCATAAAGATGATTAAAGTTGATTTTAGAAACTGATTCAGGTTTAATCAAAATCTATATTTCATTATAAATCCCAAACAGCGTCTTAACCTCTGCAAACTAGAATAATGAGTATTTAGTTTGCTAAAACATGTATTTAGTTTGCTGGAGTTGAGAGTGAAAGGTCTCACGCTCGAACAAAAAGTAGTGAATTGTTGTAGTAAACTAAGTCTACAAGTATTGCAATACCTCATAATCTGCAAGCATAGTAAACGTATGTCAACAGGTATTGCAATACATAATAATGTACAAGCCCAAATACAGGTTAGACAATTGTTATAAGCTGCAACATTCTCACCCATCTCTCGAACACTGAAGAGTACATAGTCCTTCTAAACTATGTCAATACGCATTAAACTACCTAATAATGTATAAGTGATAGTCAGTCAAAGGGAAAAATCCAAATACAGGTTAAACGGTTTTAGTAAGCTGCAGCATACACTCACTCATCACTCAAAAAAAAAAAAAGAGTACACAATTGTAATAAACTATGTTGATAGGCCTAGCCATACATAATAATGTAGAGGCCGTAATTGAAATTATAAGGTCAAACGGAAAAACGAGAATACAGGTTACACAATTTTCGTTAGGGGTGAGCATTTAAACCATTCAAACAAATCCAAGCAGTCAAATCAGCCAATCACAAATCCATTTAAAAAATCAACTGGTTTGATTTTTATTCTCTAAATCAATGTTCTGTTTTTTTTTTTTTTTTTGGAACCATTCTAAACCGAACAGAATGGAACCTATATATGTATATATATATATATATATATATATATATATATATATATATATATATAATCCTAGTTCTTATATAGTTTTACCGTACTTATGATTTAACCACGACATATATAAGTAAACTTTACTCTAATTTCATTAAGTAGGCTCCAAAAAACTTGTTATTATGTATAGTACAAACACCAAAAAGTCTATGGATAGACGCAAACAAGTCCAAAAATTACTACAAACGGTCCCATCCAAACCAATTCATTTGATTCGTTCAAATTGTGAAGCCGAACTGCTTAAACCGCACCATTCAACTATGCTTTTATTGTGTTCTTTTTTTTTTTCCAAACCGATGGCGGTTTGTTGGGTTTGGTATTCATCCTTCAAAATGAACCAACCAAACTGTGCTCATCCCTAATTTTAGTAAGCTGCAGCTTTCACTCATGCTCATAGCACACAGCCATGCGATATCAGCTCACTAAAACCCAAATAAGACGCTTAATGTTGAGAAGGTCATCACACAAAAGAAAACATGGTAAGCCATTTCAGTGTGTTAGAAGTATAAACGAGCCTTTAATTTTTTGCATAAATCATAAGATAGATGACACCACCCTTTTTCTCTCTCAAAAGCAAAATCCTCTACCTTCTCTTTAAATAAAACCAAAGCCTCAGTGCCCTGGGGTGGGGGGGCGGGGGGGGGGGGGTGGGGGTGGGTTGGGAAAGGGGAATGACTCTCTCTGTCTCTCCCCACCCCTCCCCCCTTTTTTCTTTCTCCCTTCCTGACCTACTAAACTTCCTCTAATTTTATATTTCCAGAAGATTTTTTGGCTGGATTTTCAACCATGGTCAGATTTCAAGGTTTTGGCCGGAATTTCAGTTCTTGCCAATTATTCAACATTTGGTCGCATGCTAACCTACTGGTCATCGATCTACTTTCCATTTAAGTCATCACTTTCGGCGGCGATTCCATTGTTGAATTATGGCATTTTTCCGACAATGGCCTTCTCCCTCAGATTTTATGATCGTCATTTATTTGAGTAAATCTAGGGCCGGGAGTTCTGGTTGGGTCTCTGTTTTCATCAACGGATTCTGGCCATTTTTCGATGATGGCCTTTCCACTTCATTTCTTTGATTGTTGTTTATATTTTTAGATCCAATCATAACGTGTCGCCATTTTGTAGTCAGATTCCGGCCATTTCCTGGCGAGTGCCTTTACACTTGAAATTTCATTATCATCATCTTCTTATTTTAGATCTACAGTCCTGTGTTAAAAAAGAATTGTCAGTTTGGTGACAACCATTTTCTAGTTCATCAATCCCTTCTAATACTTGACGAGGTGTCTTTCACCTTTTTATTTTCCTGCGCATGACTACAGTTTGCAACTTATGGAAAAAAGGTTCCCTACTTTGGGTGATGTGGTAATGTAAGGTGGTATTAGGCATCAATCTTTGGTGTAGGTTGAGTTTTGCTTGTGGCTTTGCATTTGATATTGTATTTGTGTGGTGGTGCTCCCCCTTTTTCCACCAACGTCCCCCCCCCCCCCCCCCCCCAAAAAAAAAAAAAATTCATTCCTCTATCCTTTAACTTGTTAGGCCGTTAAGGTTTATTGTGCTTGTGCTTCTTCTAAGTGTTCCTTTCCTTAGTTGTAGGTAGGGCTTGCCACCCTACCCATTCCCTCCCCTTATTCCCATCTAGGTGATTTCCCTGCAAGAGAAAGTCTTTTACCGACGGACAATAATTCGTCGCTAAAAGGTAAATTTACAGACGAAATAATCCGTCGGTAAAAACTTTTAGCTACGGGCATTCCGTGGGTAAATAGTTTTACCGACGTTATTTTACCAACGATTGTTTAGTGACAGATGTATCGTTACTAAAGAATTTTTAAAATTTTTTCTATTTTTGGCCAATTTTTTTTTATTTTGTAAAAATGTTTTAGAGATGAAAATGTACCGTCTCTAAAACTTCCATCACTATAACTCCCTAAGGTAGCCATTAGCGACCGAATATTCTGTCGCCACAAGCCATGACTTAAGCGATGAGCTTTTAGTGATGGAATATATCTGTCGCTAAAAGTTCTGTAATAAAATAGAACCTAATTTCTCTCTCCCCATCTTTCTCTGTCTCTCTCTTTGGTTTTCACCCCTGATTTCTTCCTCTGGTGACCCCCATCTGGCGACAACCTCTACTTCCGACGACGCCCCTCGATAGCCCCCCACGATGCCGTTCCTCGGTGACAATTTCTTCCCCTGGCAACCCCCCTCCCTGGCGATCCCCCTCCACGGACAAACCACATTTACTCCGGCAACACTCCCTCCCACCACCCTGCGACAGCCCCCCACGATGCCCTTCATGACTACTGCTCCTGTGCAAATTAGGGCTCCACTGTCGTGCCACTACCGTCGTTGCCGCCCTGCAAGCCGCCAATATATGTCCATTTTACCCTATTTTTTTTTAATGTATGTGTTTAGCTGTTAATGTATAGTTACATGTACATACAAAATATTATGCACTGGTTTAGGTATTCATGAGGATTTTAGGTTGTTGATTGATTGAGGATTTCAGGTTGTTAATTGAGCATTTCAGATTGTTAGATTAAGCATTTGAGATTGTTGATTGAGATTTGTGACATAATTGGATTGAGATATGTCACTTAATTTCATTTTTTTTATAGTTAATTGCATATCAAATTAGGTAATTAAACATTAATTTTCATTTGGGAAACACCATTATATTGGTGTCCTGCTTGCTTGGAAACATGGGGGTTGGTTACAGTTTATTCAGACTCATTTTGGTTTAAATGTCAATATGGCACATAGTGTGCATCTTTCTCAAGTAAAACAAAATTAACTAATTGCACATCACATTAGGTAATTAAAAATTGAATATAGTTGCTTACGAGTGAGGTTACTATTCAAACTTACCACTAGAATTCTCCATGTAGTTGAGCTTGAGCCTATTTGGTAATTTAGTTTTAAGATTGGGAGGTTGAAATGTTTTTGTAGTTGCTTATGAATGAAATGTTTTCTTAGTTTCTAAGTATCAAATCATGCTAAAATTTTGCTACGTGGTTCTAGAATAACGTTTATGAGTCGTAAAGCTAATGTGACCGTCTTGATTTCGCAAATATTTCTAAGTTACTTTCTTGGCGCTTCGTGTCTATTTACTTCATGACTATGGCCCATTTCTATGAATGTCACTTCAATTCAAAGTTTCACATGCTCTAATTACTTATGCTGTTGATTGTATTAACCCCGATTCACCCTAATTAAACCTAGTTAACCCCCATCAATCCTAACTAACCCCAATTAACTGTAATTAACTTTGATTAACCCTAAGTAACCCTGAGTAAACCTAAATAACCCTGAGTAAAAATAATTAACCCCGATTAACCCCTAACACATCCCTAGGTAACCATCGTTAACTATAATTAACCCTATTTAAACCTGATTCACCCTAATTAAACCTAATTAACCCCGATTAACTGCAATTAACTTTGATCCACCCTAATTAACCCTAAGTAACCCTGACTAAACCTAAATAACAATGATTAACCCTAAGTAAAAATAATTAACATGATTAACCATAATCAGCCCCGATTAACCCCTAACACATCCCTAGGTAACCATAGTTAACTATAATTAACCCTATTTAACCCTGATTAAAGCTAGTTAACCCCAATCAACCCTTATTAACTATAGTTAACCCCGATTCATCTTAATTAAACATAATTAACTATTATTCAATCTAAATAACCATGATTAACCCTTACTAAATGTAATTAATCCTAATTAACTCTAATTAACCCTGACTAAACCCTAATTAAACCCTATTAATATTCATAATTATCCTAAATATTATCTAACCCTAACTATATACTTAAACCCTGGACTCAATCACAGGTGGGACAATATCAACTCTACGAATGAACTCAACGAATTCTAAAGTGCCTTAATCCTAATTAAACCTAATTAGCACATTGACTCTAATTAACCTTAATTAGCTCATACTTAAGCCCTAATTAACAATAAATCAGTCTAATTAAACACAACTAACTTTAGTCAACCCTGTTTAGGTCTAATTAGCCCTCATTAGAATTAACCCTATTTAGCTCGAATTAGCCCTAATCAGCCCTAATTAAACCTAATTTACTGTTAATTTAATCTCTAATAAGTCCTAATCACCGCTAATTAATCTAATTAAACCCTGGTTGTCATAATAAGTAGTAGACAAACCCTAAATAAACCCAATTAGGGTAATTAACTATAATATGTTCAAATTAAGCTCAACTAACCCTAAGTAGCCCAAATGAATCCCTGAATAACACTAATTGGGTCTAATTAAACGCAGTTAATTGTAATCAACCATAAATAGCTTGAATTGCCCCAATTGTTCCTAATGAACTCATTAACTTGGCATTTTCACCTTAAATAGCTATTATTAATTTAGGTTCGGTACAAAATCATTTAGTTATAGTGAACTTGATCAGAGAAATTAAATCATCATTCTTAAATCTTTCAATATATAATGATCCAGCAAATCTGAATTCTCTAAACTCGGTGCTTTTGGTTGGTAAGTTACGGACTCAAAAATTTTCCTTAACGCGTCATGTTGAATCATCTCGTCTAAGATCTTATCTTATGAGACTTTAGATAACACTTTTGGATCACAACTCTTCATGTCTACAGAAGACAAGACTTTCTGAGACAAATTAAAAGTCTTTATCAGCCTATCGCAAACATGTCCTGCCCTCCATTGTTCCTGAGGTAATTAGATGGTATATGTACACAGTTTTCTTCTGACCAATACTGTATGCTCAACATATATCTTGCCTTTCAACTGATGGGTTCCAACCAATATCAAGCAAAATAACTCTCGACGCCCCAGCCAGGGCCAATTAAGGCTAATTCGAGTTAATTGGGTTAATGCTAATAGGGCTAATTCAAGCTAAATGAGGTTTGAAAGGCAAGCTATGTGGGACATAAATTTGGATGGGGCATCGAGATTTCTGTTGCTTGATATTTGTTGCAATCCATCAGTTGAAAGGCAAGCCAGATGTCGGGCATACGGGATCGGTCTGAAGAAAACTGTGTGTATTTATCATCTAATTACCTTAGGAACAATGGAGGGCAGGGAATGTTTACGACAGGCTGAGAAAAATCTTTTGTCTCAAAAAGTCTTCTCTTCTGCAGACATAGAGAGTTCAAGCCAAAAGTCTTATCTAAAGTTTCGAAAGATAAGATCTTAAACGAGATGGTTCAACATGACGAGCTAAGAAATGTTTTTGAGTCCATTACTTACCAACCAAAAGTACCGGGTTTACTTGAGAATCCCGATTTGGTGGATTGTTAGCTACTGAAGGATTTAGGAATGATGATTTTCTCTACTCAAGTTCACTATAACCAAATGATTTTGTACCGAACCTAAATAGATAATAGCTAATTAAGGTGAAAATGCCGAGTTAATGCGTTAATTAGGAGCAATTGGGGTAATTCAAGATATTTAGGGTTGATTACAATTAATTGCGTTTAGTTAGATTCAATTAGTGTTATTCAGGGATTAATTCGGGTTACTTAGGGCTAGTTGAGCCTAATTACAACATATTACAGTTAATTACCCTAATTGGGTTTATTTGAGGTTTGTCTACAATTTATCAAGATAATTAGAATTTAATTAGGTTAATCAGCGGTGATTAGAGATTAAACAAACAGTAAATTAGGGTTAATCAGGTTTAATTAGGGCTAATAAAAGTTTAAATTAACAATAAATTGGGGTTAATCAGTTTTAATTAGGCTGCGTACGTAGCCTCCCCAGTATGACTGAACGTGTCGTGATAGGAGCGTCCCCACCCCCTGATGCATCTCCACAGACGTAGACACCGACCGTGGAGCGCTTGTCGTTACATGAGGACGAGGTTCATCGCATCGTTGTGGAAGGTTTCTAGGAGGATCATTGCATAATCAAGTACAACCACTATGTACGTTTATTTAATGAACACTATACGATTGTTATCGAGATTAATGTGTTTGTGCCTTTACATGTAGGGCACTGCTGCTGGACATGCCCCAGGACTCGCCAAACCCGAATCAGCCCTTCCCCTCCTAGCACTTGGTATCCCGCTCCAGTGCCTCCCCCCAACCCCCTCCCCCCCAACTTGTACTCCCCTCCTCTACTCTATTAATTTATCCCGCTCCCGTGCCCTCTCGAATTTTGTATACATTTTATTGTTGGATTGTTGTTATCAGATTGTCGGATTGTGATTACAGGTTTAGGTATTAAAAAAATAAATAATTTTTTTAAAAATTAGTTTGACTTTTAACGACGAACTTTATTCTGTCGCTAAAAGACTAGCTATTTTTAAGGATGAGTTTTTTGCTACGGAATTTTCGTCACTAAAGTTTTAAATGACAAAAGTTTAGCAACAAAATATCGTTGCTAAGTTTAGTGACAAAATTTCTCCGTCCGCAATTGTGTTTGTTTGTCCGTCATTGAAGTTCAACTTTCGGCGACGGGTTGTAAAAATCCGTCGCAAAACTTTTAGAGATGTGGTTGTTGGCAACGGAGTTTTAGCAACGAGTGTTCCATCGCTAAAACTCTTCACCGACAAAGTGCGGACTTTTAGCGACGGATAAAAGTTCTTTTTCTTGTAGTGTTTCCCCATCCCCCAAATTCCATTCCTTTATCCTTTAACTCCTTAGATCATTAGAGTTTATTGTGCTTGTGTTTCTTCCAAGTATTCCCTTCCATAGTTGTTGGTAGGGCTTGCCCACCCTACCCATTCCCCCTTATTCCCTACTAGGTGATTTTCCCCTGCCCCTTATAGTGAAGTTGCTCCTTTTGTTAAACTGTTGTTTTGTTGTTGGGGTGTGTTTTTAGGTTAGATGGTTTGGCTGAGGGTGAGATGTTTTGAGCTGAGTGTGGGAGTTTCAGTGGTGCTAGTCTCCTAGAGTCATGGATTGCCTATGGTTTTGTGGTCATTAGGGCTAGCATTTTGTTGCCACATAGGATCCTCGTTTCCAGTCCAGTTGTTGCATCGAACAAGCGCATACAGTGAGGTGAAAGTGGATGTTGTAAAGATTTTGATGTCAGATCCAATGGATGTGGAAGATCTTTGGTATGAGTTGAGAGGACGAAGGATTAAGCAAGGAAGCTGATTCAAGAAAAGTTTGGTTTCAAACTGCAGAGAGAGAAAAAAACAACTTTATGTTACTTGGATCCGTCAAAATAAACTTCATGTTATTTGTTGCTTATTTAAATCCACCAAATTTTGGTGTTACTTGTAAACTTCTATGTTTTTAGCAAGTTACTATACATTAGGTTGAATGTAAAACATGCTCAGCTTTAGTGTTGACTGGAACTTGTTTAGGACCTATTAGGTAACTTTTTATGTTTTGACCTCTGGGGTCATGTTCATCTTTTGTATAGAGTCGTCGTAATCGACTAATTATTTATGTTGTCGTAAAACAATTTGAAAAGTTTTGTAACTTTAAAAAAATCAATGTTATTCTCTTGTTACCCACAAAACAAAAGTGTAAATGAGATCTAGGGGATGGAAAATTCGAAATGAAGGAGGAAATCGTTGCGCAAAAACGACAGAGACGTAGGGAAAGGATCAAGGGGGCAGGAGGGAAAAAGTAGACCGAAATCTCCCAATTATTTAGGGGCAAGATAGCCTTTTAAGCTAGTCTTTTTTGCTATTTAAAAAACAATATTTGATCTGGGTTGAGTTTCAAATATTAAAAGTTATGGTCATAATAATTGGAGCGAAAAGTGAGACACTAAAGGCAGGTGTCAAAGTGCTACTCTTACACACAACAGTGGTAAGTAGTGCTGTAAATGGAACCGAATTGTTCATGAATTGCTCGTGATTCATTCTTCAAAGAACTCGTTCATGTTCGTTTGTATAATATACGAACTAAACATAAATAAAATATTAGAGCTCGTTTATTAAACGAGCCGAGCATGAACATTCCAAAATGTTCACAAATGTGTTCATGAACAGCTCCTCTAGATAATGTTAATTATAATATGTTAAAAACTCAAAAGTCATATAACTTAATTATAGTATAAATTAGTTTAAACTTGAAAGCCCTAAAATCAATTAGATAATTGGATCAAGTAAGATTTGAAAATAATTGTTTTGAATGAGAACACGAGTTTTCAAGTTCGAGTTCGGTTCGTACACATAAATGAACAAACTTGAGTTGAACACGAGTTTTGTGAAACGAATCGCGAATGAGCTCAAGCAAAATTTTGAAGTTCAAACAAACACGAAGTATGGCCTGAAACTAAATAAACAAGTTTGAACATACCTTTGTTCGGCTCGAACTTAGTTCATATACAGGCCAATGGGAAGTGGGAACATGAGGCCCAAAATTTGTTTCAAAACTTGGGAAGAGAGAACATATATTAAACTATATATATGTATATATATATATAGCTGATCCATTGCTCGCGCGAACAAAATGGGATAAATTGCTCGCGCGCTCCGACCGTTCACACGCGAGATGTGGACGGTCAAGATTTATTTTTTGCACTTTTTTTTCGTCGTCCACTACATAATGTAGCGGACAGGATGATTGATAATCATACTGTTCGCTACATTATGTAACGGACGACGAGATCTGGATCGTCCACATTGCTTACGTGAATGGGGACCGATTGCGCTGGCAACTCAACCCCATTTGTCAGCGCAAGTAATTGATTATATATATATGGGGAAAGCGAATATAAGGCTAACCTCACGCAACTTGCGTGAGGCTAGCGCTAAAACGACGTAGTTTTATAAAACAAATAGTCCTTTTTTTCCTAATTCTCTCTCTCTCCCCCTCCCCCCCACCTTCCCCGATTTTCTTCCCCTCATCGTCTCTATGTCACAGGCCCTAGCAACCCACCGCCAAATCTTCCTATGCCAGCCACCATCACACCCACCGTTGCGGCATTGCCCATCACCGCCCCCACCTTCCCGTGTCTGTCACCATCACGCATACCATCACCCATCATAGCCCCAACTTTCATCTGCTGGTGAAATCTCATACCGAAATCACAAAATATGGTCGTTAACGGTGGTCCCAGCGCCACTGCATGTGCTATCTCTCTATTATGTTTCTCTGCGGGGGAATGACAGTCTCTGTGGTAGTGATGGTGGGCGGTCTCTGCTGCTATGGAAGGTGGTTGGTCTGCATTAAGAGAAGGTGGGCGTGATGGTGGCTGGATTTTGACGACAGTCCCGAAGCTCGTTGGGGGTGGAAACTGTGGAGGTAATGGGTTGGTGAAGACCTTTAGCGGCGAGAATGGCTGTTGACAGTTGCCGGCAATGGAAGGTTGGTAGTCTACAGCAGAGATGGTGGGTATGATGGTGGTGGTGGCTTGCTATGGCCTGCGACAAAGTGAAGGAAACAAGGAGAAAAATAGCGAAAAGGGGGAGGGAGAGGGGGGGGAGAGAGAGAGAGAGAGAGAGAGAGAGAGAGAGAGAGAGAAAACAAGAAATGAAAATTTGAC
The DNA here is from genome assembly GCA_033070095.1 of Escallonia herrerae. NCBI lineage: Eukaryota > Viridiplantae > Streptophyta > Magnoliopsida > Escalloniales > Escalloniaceae > Escallonia > Escallonia herrerae. The sequence goes on along the minus strand of JAVXUP010002081.1, from coordinate 115,125 downwards.
TACATTTGTTTTAACAAAGCTACGTCGTTTTAGTCGCTAGCCTCACACAAGTTGCGTGAGACTAGCCTTATATTAGTTTTTCCCTATATATATATATATATATATATATATATATATATATATATATATATTCAGCGGGCAAGCATTACCCTTCTCTCCTTTGTTTTAAGCTTGGCTGTAAAACAGGAGGGAGAAGAGGGAATCACAATTTATGGAGTACAACAAATCACAATATAGCAACATAAACACTTTTTCTCTTGCTTATGTCTTTCTTACCTACCTTCTTGTGCTTTTTTCAAATTTTAACTCCCGAATTCACATCAACGAGGCCCGGTAAGCATCCTTCGCACTCAGCCAGGATGGCTAATCGACGAGCAACTTAGATAGCCATGCAACCTCATCAATGGAAAATGTGGAATTCATCCGGTTAACCTAGTATTTAGCGTCAGAAAGTTCCTACATCAAACGCGATTCCTTATATTGTCTTTCCTCTACCAATCCCTGATGACAGCCTCAAGTCAGAGGTTATTGGCATATGCCAAAAGCACCCCGTGACACTCTGCCATGGCAGACATGGACTTAGCATCAGAGAATCTAAACACCGGGCCGGGGACTTTGTGCAAGGTTGAATCTGCCAAGAGATTGTAGCTCTGCCTCCGCATGCCAGAGAAAGAGCTGCATGAACAAGAGTGACCTGCCTGAGAAGTGAAAAGTGTAACTGCCTGAGAAAAGAAAATAATCAAGAACCTAAAGCAATTCTTGTCCACCATCTTCACCATCACTGGATAGCCGTAAATCTTTGTTCCAGTTCAGCAACGGTCTCACATAGGCAGAAAGCCATCCTCCCAGTCCTTGAACAATCAAAAAAGGAAATGCAGCCAACGGGGGAACAGGCACAAAAGCAATTAGAATGTTAGGATCACGGAAAATAACGGCAGGTACAAAAGTTGTTCATAATATTGCTACATTTATAACATAATAAAAAAGACTAATCACAAAGACCTAGTGCTATAACACTAATAAGTGGCACAAGAAAGAGAAAGTTACACTAGGAAATTAATGACTTCCAATCACATAAGCATCCACACACACACATCAAGGAAATTATTCAATTACAGTTCGTAATAAATCTTATCAAAGTTGTAAGAAGAGCAGTCGCCAGAAAAGTTTAAACACCTTGCTTGAGTAGCTACCACAACATTAGGCAAAAACACCCACAATCTGGTCATGAAGGCAAGATTAAGAAGAGCAATCCTCCCTCCCTCCGTCCAACAAAATCTATGGAGCTTGTCGAAGTTTGTAGTTACGAGTGTATCCCACTAGAAGGAGCAATTTCAAGCATGAGAAAGTGAGAGAGATGAGAATTTTCTTTAATATCCAGATCACTCCTACCTTCCTGCATAAAACTTCACTCTATCTAACCTATAGCGCACCCCCTTTCTCCCAGGTCTAACAATTCGATATGATAGAGAGAGAGAGGAGTTTCTTCCCTTCCACCACTTACGATGAACTCCCAAATGCAAATCAAAAGCCTGCCTGTCCTGATGACTAAAATTTTCTTCTCTCTAAAGCTTGGGTACAGATCATAAGTCGACATTGTCATTCAATCTGGTCATGCTAGTATGGTTAGTCTACTATAAGCTTTAGAATAAATCAAGACTATTGCGCCCTTCCAATAAACTACACAGAAAATTGCCAAACATACCCTTGGCCTTATTGACTGCACATGATGATACGCAGCATCAGGCGTCATCTGCTTGTATTGCCCCTGCAACCGAATGATACGAATAAGAGCTTAAAGAATTGATACGTCTTTAGACAATTGTTGGTTTGATCCTCCCTCACAACAGCACTTACCAAATAGCAAACAACAATGGTGGTGCTGCGGCCCCGACCAGCTTTACAGTGAACATATGTAGCTTTCCAATGCAATGTGTTCCCTTCAAAAAGAAACCTAAGGATTACAAGGTAATGAATGCTTCTACAACCCTTCATAACTCAACAAGATGCACAATGCTCAAGACCTAGACCTGGGAAACGGATATACCCATCAGCTAAGAAGCACGGACATGGGTGCGAATACGACACGGGTGCGGATAGGCGGATACGGCATTTTTAAAAATTTTAGGATACGAGTGCGGCAGGGATACGTCATATTTTATAAATATTTTTTTTAATTATGTATACTAAGTATTTAATTTTTAAACAAATTAAATCTTAATAATCATAATATATCTGTTTGATATATGTGAAAAGATATTAATATTCCAACCAAAGTAGTGAGTTTTTAAGTTTAGTGGATTCTTTTGTAAATTTTAAAGCTTTCAACCAAATTAGTAAGAATTTGTTAAGTTTAATGGGTTGTTTTATAAATATTAAAATTGTAGAACTGAACATAATAAAGTTTTTATGTGGTATCACTTATATTTCTTTGAAAGACTGGGGTTGGTTTATGTAATAACTTAACAATTGGGGTCTTAAATAATATAACAAAACTAATGTGCAAAAGTCAAAAGTCAGAAGATGAGAAGATCAATACATCGACATAGAACATCGACTTCTCTGGAAGCAGGTGCACGGCGCTCACCATAGTGGGTCGCCGGGACTCGGCGCACGCTGCATGCCGCAGTGGGTCGCCGGTAAGTCGCCTTCTCGTTCTTGTTCTCGTTCTTTTTCCTTTTTCTTCTCCTTCTCCTTCTCGTTCTTCTTCTACTTCTTCTCTCTAGTGTCTCCTCTCAGATTGTCGGTGGTCGCCGGAGTTCCCGATGGTAGCCGGTGGTGACAGATCTGAGCCGATACCCACCTGATCCGCACCCAGAATTTAAGAAATTAAAAAAAAATGGGGACACGCACAGGTGCCGCACCCGCACCCGCACCCGACCCATATCCGGTGCTTCACCCTAAGCGTTGCACCGGTGCTTCATAGCCCGTCGGGTACGGGTAAAACCCGGTCAAGTTAGGATAAAAACGGGTCGGGTATATTTTACCCGATTTTCCCCTGGTATGCTTTTTGACGATTCGTACCCTACCCGTACATTCCCATTTCTAACTAATTGTTTTTTTTAATAAACATATTTTAATTACCTACTAATTACTCAATTAGGCACATTTAACATCCAGCAAAACTTCAAGATTCCAAATTACTAACATCACACATTCTCAGTTTCTCCATCAAAATTCAATACGCAACAATCAAAACCACTTATTCAACAATCACAAAAAATATCACAGGAACAAGAGCAAGAACTCTGAAAATTAAGATTAAAACTTCTCAATTTAACAAAATAAAAACATATTTTCAAGAGAATAGTGAAGACCTTCTCAAGAAGATCTTGTCGGGGACAGAGTAATCGACGAAGCGAACAAGATCTCCTTGGCCACGGTTGCGGTCAAGAGTGACGGTCAGCGACGGTGTGGCTGTGGTGCCTCTGCCGTAGATCTTCTCAAGAACAAGATCTAGTCGCGCCGGAGTAATCCTTGACAGAGCGAACAAGATTTGGTCGGGGTAGCCGTCAAGAGCGACAGTCGGCGATAGTGTGGCCGTGGTGCCTCTGCCGTTGATTACTTTCTCGAATGATGGCCACGGCGACGGAGTGAGGACGGGACTGGCCACGACGTTACGGTAGATCAGTGCACAACTGATCGTGAGAAAGGACTTGGTGCCATGGACTTGATGTGAAGTAGTGTGGTCGTGATCGAAGAGAGTGGATCCATGATTGTTAAGACTTAAGAGAGTATATGGACTATTTTTTTTTGTGAGAGAGAGAGAGAGAGAGAGGGAGGTGCCACAAGTGGAGAAGAAGAGTGAAGGCAAATGTCTTGGACAATTAGGGTTGAGGGCATTAATAGGCCAATAACCGGGTAAACTGGGGTAACCCGTAAATCGACCCTAACCGACCCAAAAAAATGGTTTGGTTCAGGTATGGGTCTAATTTCCACGGGTATCACATATCTGTACCTGTACCTGGGATTTTTGACTGGGTACGGATCGACCCGTGGGTACGGGCAGAAAATTGCCAGGTCTATGAAGACCCAAAAAGAGTCTCAAGTTTGTTCAACAGGGAAGAAAAAATGGCAGTTCCCTACACCCCACCCCCAAAACCAAACCCCCAACTCCCTACAAAGAAAAAGAGAAAGCCAAGAAGAAACAAGGGCGTTTGGCACACAAAGAGGGGTGGTTGATGGGGCTAGTATGCATACAGTAGGAGTAAGAGCATGAGAGCGCCATGTAGAAATACTCATATAACTCAGGGATATGCCCCCTTTCCAAAAAGTAAACAGAATTGATTGGCTTGATCCTTGAAAAATAAAGCAAGTATCCTTTATGCATAAATAAGTTAGTTGTACTTCATCATAACGATAGCTTGCCCAAAAGGGTATTTGGTAATATCAAGTGCTTAACGGCTTAGGGGTCATGAGTTCAATTCCCGCCCAAACTAATACAGCTCATTAGTTGAGTGAAACAGTGAGTTTGCCACCATTAGCATCATTAGAATAAAGTTCGCTCTCAAGATGGAGATAATACGCATTAGTTGTGTTGCCAATTCGCACTCCAGAGACCAAATCATCCACCTCCAGGGGAATTATTTATCCTTCTGAGGAGTGTTGGAGGTCTCATGTTACCTACAGTAATAAACATGCACAAGTATAACTTCAGGCAAGATCGGCTTTAAGTGCAAGAGTCATTGAACATCCAAATCAAATTTTAGCTCAAAAAACGGGATGGCTGCACCAAGATAGCCATGCACAACAGATTATGCATATCCAACTCAAGAAACCCATTGACCAGAAATCACATCAAAATTCACAGGCTTTTCTCAGATAGAATAGTTGAAATTATACGCGATTTACAGAGCAAAAATTACAATTTGGATGTGTTACTGCTTGAATATTGATCGGGACCACAACTGGGAAATGAACCTGCAAAATAAAACACGGAGTGACCACCGGGGATGTTCTGGTGGAGGATGCTCTGATGCTAAAGTCAGAACGTTGCTACAAGGGTGAAGCTCTGAATAGCAAAAAATGCACTGGGTGCTTGTGTGTGTGAACCTGTCCGTGTACCTGAGGCTTTTCTCCTGATATAGACTCCTCCCAGACTCTTCCCTCATTCAGGACTCTTCCCCGATAGGTCTTCAATGTACTAGAACTATGTTAGGACCCTTCTTTCAGTAGTAGAGTCTTACAAGGCCTCTATCACCTCCTCTAGAGCTTATCCTGATACAGGCCTCAAAGTTGATTCGGGGTCGATCACGCCACGTGTCACCATTTAGTTGGGTGGACATATTTAGCTATATCATAATGACCCTGCTTTTGACGGTTCTTCCAAGAGAATAGCCAGAAGCATATGGTGTAAAGGACAACCAAAGGCAATCCAGCTGTTACTGCTTGTATGAATTTTCCCAGTCCGTTACTCAGAGGGATCTTCGGGATGTCATAGTTGACCAAGTGTGCTCGGGAAATCTGCTCAGGAGCTCTGGTCAGGAGATCTGCTCAGATATCCTGGTCAGATGGCCTGGTCGGGAGGCCTTGAGTTTGAGCTTTAGGCAGGTCCTGCTCGGGCATGGACCTTCAGCACTAAGCTGGTCTTTGTCGAGAAACCTGCTTAGGCACTCTGCCCGGGCACTCTGCTATAGCATGAACACCTTGTGTTCGGCAAATGGATTGTTCTGCTTGGGCACTCTACTCGGGCATAGACCATATGTGCCTAGCACTAGGATGGTTCTGCTCTGGCACTCTGCTCAGACATGGACCATTCGTGCCTGGGCAATAGGATGGCTCTGCTCTGGTACTTTGCTCGGGCATTAATCATTTGTGCTTGGGCACTAGGATGGTTCTGCACGAGCACTCTGCTTGGGCATTGACCATTCGTGCTTGGGCACTAGGATGGTTCTTCTCGGGTAGTTTGCTCGGGCATATTTACCATATGTGCTTGGGCACTAGGATGGTTCTGCTCGGGCACTTTGCTTGGGCATATGTACCATTCGTACTTTGGTACTAGGATGGCTCTGCTCAGGCAATCTGCTCGAGCATTGACCATTTGTGCTTGGGCACTAGGATGGTTCTGCTTCGGCACTCTGCTCGGGCATTGACCATCAGTGTTTGGCACTATGATGGTTCTACTCGAGCATTGACCATCTGTGCATGGGCACTACGATGGCTCTGCTCGGGCACTCTGCTCGGGTTTTGATTATTTGTGCCAGGGCACTACGATCGCTTTGTTCAGGCATTTGACTATTTGTACTTAGGCACTAGGATGGCTCTGCTCAGGCACTCTGCTCTGGCATATTTACCATTCGTCCTTTGGTACTAGGATGGTTCTGCTCAGGCTTTGATTATCTGTGCTAGGGCACTAGGATCTCTCTGCTTGGGCACTCTGCTCGGGAACTCTTATCAGGCATTGACCATTTGACTTCTCGCCACGTGGCAAGGGCACTAAAGTCTCACACAACCTCAATCTTCTAGGGAAGCAGGCACGTGTAACAATTCTGTAGCCGCCAAAACTAAGGCGATTACTATTTGAATTTCAAACTTAATGCTCCGGGAATGTTGCAAGACAGGTGTATTAAATGTTGTCGCCCTTTTGGGAGCAGTCATTTCACCTCCCTTCTATATATTTTGGTTCCTCTCTTCATTTGCCCCCTGCTACTCCTGTTCACAGTGCTCGGCTCATCTCTAACAAGTAAGTTCCCCTTCTTTTTCTTCTTGTTCAACACGTATCTATTTCCCTTCGATAGCTCTAAATATCGTAGATTGTGTTTGTGCATGTCTTCAACATCTTCAAGTAGTTCTTTGTCGCCATCGACTAGTTCAACTGAAAATGATTTATAGAGTGACTCAGAAAGTAGATCCTCACAAGTAGGCACTTCAACCTTTATGAGTCAAGTAGGAACCTCTACTCCTCCAGCCAGCACTTCGTTTCCCCGTAGACATGCTCTTAGGGAAATCAAGGATGAAGCTGAGGACAAATTTTATGAAGACACTTGGTTCTCCGCGAATGAGAAGAGGAACAAGATGACCAAAGAAAGCATTGTTGAGCATTTGAAAGAATTTCCCTTGCCTCCTCCGTCTCTGCTCGGGTTCTTGCACTCCAAGAGCCTGCCAACTATGGTACGGACTTGGAAACAAATGTATATGAAGGTCAGATAAGATCTGGCTACAGAGTTCCAATGCACCCCTTTGCTGTCGCCTTTTTCAACCACTACAAAATGAAGCCAGGTCAACTTGTACCCAACGGGTGGAGGAAACTCGTTGGCTTGATCTACCTTGTACAAACTTAGGGTATCCAGTGACGGTCCATGACTTTATGAGGCTATACCTTGAAGTGTGCTTTATAGAGAATGTAGCCAGCAGTGTCTGTAATATCCCGAACTTCGGGAGCCGATTAAAATAACCATTCGGGCTCCAAAAAATAAACAGGAGCTAATTTTGAGCAATACTCGGGTATTAAAAGCTTGTGGAAGCTTAAAAGATTTTTGGGGCGAAAATGTAATTTTCAAAATTTTGGGGGCATTTTTGTAATTTTTGAAAATTAGAGGGGCTATTTTGCAAATTTTGAAAATTGGGTACAAGATGGTGCCACCTCCACCTTGGTTATTTGATGACTAATAAAATAAATTATAAAATAATAATTTGGGATAAGATCTTTAAGTGAAGAAAGAAAAAAAAGGGAAACTTTCCCTTTCGGGAAAGGAAAACAGAAAATAGAAAGAAAGGAAGGAGAACAGTAATCCCAACAACAACAAAAAAACAGAGAGAGGGAAACATAGAGCTCAGGAACAAGAAAGGGAAAAACAGGAAAGAGGAGAGAAAATCGATCCAATTTTTTGAAGGTAATTCCTCTCCTTTGCTTTGTTTAACTTAGTGTTTGATTAAGGTGTGCTGTGTGTGTTGTTGGTCATGGAACAATGGGTATTGGTGGCTGTGCGTAGGTGGGGTGTGTTTAGCTGTAAGGAGGGGGCTTCGGGAGGAAACTGTGGGAAAATTGTGGATATATGTGTGAATATAATGATGATATGGAAGTTGGCAAGTGTATGTGGGTGTTCAAGGACCCGCGTGTGTGAGTTTATGTGTGTTCAGTTTGTGCCGTGAGTGTGCGTGTGTTTACAGGTGTGATGGAGTGTGTATATATGTTTGGTTTATGTGTATAGGTGTAATTCATGGGTTAAGATGTTTTTAAGGAATTATGGAAGTGATTTCGTGTGGTTGTGTATTGCCGAGAGTTAGGAGTAGGTGGTTGTGTGTTGCCGAGCAGCCATATGCCACGGCTGAAGGTTGAAGAAAGTGTGTGTGTGTGTGTGTGTAAAAGGTGCAATAGTGTGTGCTTTAATTTGAATAGTGAGTGTAATGGTCACTAAAGATAAAAAAAATCAACTAGGTAGTTTTTAATCCTATTTTTATAAATTATTCGAGCCATAATTGGACAAAACACAAAACTGTCACCCCAAATATTTTTTCGAGATGTACTCTCTGGAATTGTTTGAGAATGTTTTGAGTCCGCGAAGAGCGTTAAATTGGGGTACCGATTAAACATTTTATCAATTTATTTAGCATATCAAACCAAGTTAGTTTAACCTGAAAATTTTATGGAAGCCATATTTTACAGATATGATTCATTATCTAAAATTTTGGGGCAATTCTGAGGCTAATAGGTATTTTTCGTGAAACTAACCTTTTAGCTCTCGGTACGGACACCGGTTTGGGATTTTCGAGCGAAAATTCTTTAAAATACAGGCCAGAAATAACATCAGGATGTTTAAAATAGCGTTTTAAGATATTTTGATATTTTTTCAGTGCCGAAAACCCCCAGGGGTGTTTTGGTAATTACCAACCCCGAGGGGTATTTTGGTAATTTTGCCTATAAGAGGTATTTTGAAGTAAATTTACATGCAGTAAGATTATTTTAGTGACCTTTCTTATGGAAAAGTCATTTCGATAATTAAAGTATAACGGGGGTATTTTGGTAATTTGCCACCCCGAAGGGGTATTTTGGTAATTTGAACTAAGAAAGGTATTTTGCATAAATTTACATATGGAAAGCTTATTTCAGTGATTCTATATATGGGAAGACCGTTTGGGTGATTTAAGTCTGAGAGGGACATTTTGGTAATTTTACACCCTAGGGGCGTTTCGGTAATTTTATATTCACAGTGAGGGGAGGTTCATTTTGGGAGCATGCGTGAGTTTGTATTACATTATACTTTTGTTCTGTAGGCTATATTCTAATGGTTCGATTATTCCGTTTAGGTTAAAGCTAAAGACTTCTAGTTAGGATAATTTAGCTGCGGATCCAGGTAAAGGATTCTATCTGAACCTAGGGTAAAGACTTTTGTCCGAACCCTTCTTTGATTACTTTACTTGTAAGTACTCCTTTGATATATTTACGGCTAATGCCGAACTCTAAGTTATGTATTGATATCAGCATGTTCTTGCCCAGAAAACCCTAATGTTGAATCTGAATCGGTTATTTGGAAATCTTGTGATACTCGCATGTTATTGCGGGCTGAGCAAATTTGATAATTGTCTGTATTCATTCTTCAGACTTTTTGTGATTTTATTCGATAATTATTCGCAGTCGTTCTCGTTATTTATCTATGATTTTTCTTCTGAAAATCCGATTTTTTCTGAAAATCCTGAATGCTAACTTATGTCAGTATGATTATTGTTATGAGAACCCGAATTGATTTCGAAAATATGAGCTTATGATAACGCTCATTGATATTGTTAATTTCTGTGTTGACCTGGATACCTGTTTAGTGAGGAGGCGGTATAAGGCTGGTTGAATCCTGCATGAAACGCAAGCTAGTACCCAAGTGGACTAGTAATTATTTTAGTACATCATGCATGTGTACACTATATGAGCTTGCCATAATGGCATTGCAATCTCCCAGGATCAACATTGATTTTTGATTTTTTTAGCTAGAATGATTTGTTCTTGGGTTGAAAGCCCTTAACAAACATTCATTATACTTAGTTAGAAGGATTTGTACATGGGTTGAAATCCCTTGACAAGCCTTAATCGTATTATCTGATTTGATTTCTGCTTGGGTTAAAATCTCTCGAAAAATCTTGTTGTATTTTCAAAAATAATTTCAGCTCTGATTGAAATCCCTTAAGCAAGGAAAATTTTCGTGGTACTTGGAAATGCCGACTTGAAAAGGATCTTTTATTGATCGGTTTAGATTTTGTTCTGATTGTTAATATTTATTTTGGCATCTATTTTTGATGAACTTTGCTCAGTTTGGGTAATTATTGAATTTTGATCGTTCGAACTGTTTTAGAAAATCATCGTCGGTTGGATTTTTCGGAGTCGTGTTATAATTTCTTTTGTAGTCCTTGTACGACCTTACTGCGCTCTTAAAAGCTCACCCTTCGTTCGGCTCCCTTTTGCAGGTGATGATAAGCTGTAGCAGGTTCGGGATTGGGTTAGAGTCTGAGTGAGATTTTGATGAGCCCATCACCACGGTATAGTAAGACCCCTGTGTGGGTCTGTACTGTTGATTCATCCTTTAGGGATTCAAGTTTGAAAAGAACCTAGGTTTTAATGGTTTGAGTTCAAGCAGGTTTTGTTGTAATCTTGTATTTTGGAAAATTCAGTTGGTATCGGATTAGATGCTTTGAAGTATGTGGTTGTGTACAGGATTTGACATGTGTGATGTCATCCGATAGGTTAGCGACCCGGGAGTTCAGGGCGGCGGAGCTCCATATTTTTAGGGGCGTTACAGTGTCGGTTGGTATTATATTCACAATCGGGTCAGAGTGATAAAGGGGGGTCCTAAGTCTAACAAAGGTTGGCACTCCCGTTACTTCTTCATTCAGCGGCCAAGCGGCAAATGGGAGTTCCCAAGAAAGTGGAACGGTTTCTGTAAAGCTTATGAAAGAAAGGCTTCTTGGCTCCCAACGCTACCACAAAAAATTGATTGATCACATAAAGAGGAGGGGTGGTCTTAATATTGACGAGCCCCTTACAGATCAAGAGATGCGGCATGCGGGGCTCATTCCTCCTGCCCCCACTATGCATGTTCCTCCAACTCCTATCGTAGAGTCTCGAGTTGTTTTGGGGCATACGACTCAAGTACTGGCGATAGGAACGTCGTCTTCTAGGACTCCAAGTCTAGGTAGAGTCTAAAGCCATGTTTATATATTCCCTTCCCTTCTAATTGTGAACATGTTACCTAACTTTGTTCCTTTTACAGAAATGGCTGGCAAAGGAGAAGGTGCAAAAGGTCCCTTTTTAGGGCTGCTGGAAAAGGCTTCCAAATGAAAGAGGAAGGAAGGTGTAGGGGAAGGTTCTTCCCCTATGGCAAAAAGGCTCTGTGCGCCAACTCCTCTAGTGCCTTCGCTCGTGGTTGAGGATCTTCCTATCGACAAGGATCCAATTTTTTGCCCCAGATGGACCATTAAGAGAGGAAATTCGGGAATGCCGAGCTCGCATGTCTCTGCTCAACACCTTGCTCACGGGGTGTTGCCTAGCAACAAACTCATCTTGGAAAACCTGCCTCATGAAGCCTTTGCCATAGCGCACGTCCAAGCTGCTTACAACATAATTTGAATTATTTCATTCCCTTTGTGTTTTTATTTAAACTGCTTTTGTTCTTCTATCATATAATCGCCTTCATCCCTCTTTTGTTTTCAGGCATACTGCTATAGCAGCCAGATGCAGGACAGGTTCACGATAATGATGGTTGTGGCCCACAACGCTGAGACCGATAAAAAAGCGGCCAAAGGCAAGGCTGACCTCCTTGACAAGGAGGTCAAAAACCTTAAGATGGAGAATACGGATTTGCTTGCTAAACTTGGTCGCCTGGAAAAAAGATGCGAGAAGCTAAGGCAGGACAAGGCCGAAATCGGGAACAAAGCCATTCATGCATTCCTTGATGGTACCACTGCGGAAGAGTGGCTGCAAAAGTGAACAGAGGATGGACTTTCTATCTTCCAGGAAGGCTTTCAGAAAGCCAAGGAACTGATGATGGCCAAATATCCTAGCCTTTTCCTGGATGATATTTTGTTGCCCATATTCAGGTCACCATAAGGGGAAACGGCCGCGCCTATCGAAGCTGGAGATGCTATCTCTCTCGGGGAGAAAAGTGTCTGATCTGGGGATGCTCCTGCCTCTTAGGACAATTTATCTTTATTCCCCTGCTTTGAAATTCCCATTTGATGTGCCCCCAGTACTGTTATCGCCCTTAGGGAGTTTTTTAACGGATATGTGTTTCTTCATCCCTTGGGAGGGTGTGCTTTATTTTTGCAATTGTGTTATTATCTTTCACATCTTGCTTGCATTTTACTTTGACGCGAACCCTTATCGTCAGCTAAGGGCTGGAAAAGAAGCCTCACACTCACACTTGGCCAAGTTTTGAATTAACAAAACAGCGTAGGGCGACAAACTCCCACTAGGTTTTGTCGTTTCTCGGGCTAAAACTAAAGCTAGACTGTGTCAGGTAAGACTTGTGTCTTACCCTATCACATTGGGTGATACTTTGCTTGAGCAACATTTGTGGTTTTACTTGTTCAGGCAACCTGCTCGGGCAGTCTGCTCGGGTATTGAATGTATAATGTTCTTGGAAACATGCATATTGTTATCTGAGCGAGAACCAACTGTGCGGTCGTGGAAAATAACTCTTTCGAACACTAATAAGGATGATAAGCTGAGATAAAAGAATTGATCTTATTTCAAACAGAAGAGGATTCTTATTACAATGGAAATTACTCATCCGAGCTCTACTCCTCCCTCCAAAAAGGAAGTCTTTTGTAACGTATACAAGACTGCTGATAGTATTGCCGTAAATTTTCAGCATTCCATGTTTTCGGGATTGGCTCTCCTGAAAGTGTTTCTTGTGAATAAGCACCCGGTCTATGCACTTTCGATACCTTATAAGGTCCTTCCCAGTTTGGCGATAACTTCCCGATAGCGGCCTTTAGATCCGAGACTTCGAACTTTCTGAGGACTAGATCACCAACTCTAAATATCCTCGTTTGAACCCTTCGGTTGTAGTGCCATGCGACCCTTTGTTTTGTTGAAATCACTCGATCCAGGGCTTGGGCGCGCACCTCATCTAACAGGTCTAGATTGCCTCGAATGTTCGCCTCATTCCCTTTTTTAAAATTATAACACCCGAACTATGGGAAGACCAACTTCCACTGGCAGCAGCGCTTCTGTCCCAAAACATAATATAAATGGGGTCTCTTCAGTTACAGAATGGGGTGTCGTGTAGTACGCCCAGAGTATTTTGGGGAGTTCATCTACCCATGCTCTGTTAGCTTCGTCCAGCTTTTTCTTTAAACCTTGAAGGATTGATCGATTCATGTTTTCCGTTTGTCCATTTGATTGGGGATGAGCAACTGATGTGAAACGGAGGTTGATGAAGAGGCCTTCAGAAAAGCTTCGAAACTTGGAATTGTCGAATTGCTTCCCATTATCAGTAATCAGAGCCTTGGGAATTCCAAAGCGGCAAACTACATTCTTCCAGAAGAATTCTTTGCACTTTGCCTCCGTTATGGTAGCCAGTGGTTCGGCCTCAGTCCACTTTGTGAAATAATCGATGGCGAATATCACAAAATGTCGCTGTCCCGTTGCCATCGGGAACGGGCCCAAAATGTCCATTCTCCACATCGCGAATGGAATTGGGGAAGTTAAGATGCTAAGTGGAATTGCCGGTGTGTGTGAGAGAGGGGCAAATTTTTGGCATTGATCACACCTTCTCGTGAAGCTAGTCGCATCCTTTTGCATCCCTGGCCAGTAGTAACCTTGCCTCAAGATCTTGTGGGCTAGAGTTCTTCTGCCCAAGTGTTGCCCACAAATTCCTTCATGAACTTCCCTTAACGCATAATCTGCCTCTCTGGGACTTAAGCACTTGAGGTATGGTAAACTAAGAGACTTCTTGTAAAGGACCCCGTCAACAAGAGCTTACCGAGCAGCTTTAGCATGCAGATTACGTGCTTCCCCTAGCTCTTCTGGCAATGTTCCTAAAGTGAGGTATTGCGTAATCAGGTCCATCCAACATGCTCCTATCCAACTACGTTAACCTCGGCTAAGGGCTGGATACTCCTTTCTTGCAAGAGCTCAACATATACTGCTCGGGAAAACTGGGAAACGTCCTCGGAAGTAAACGTTGACAGAGAATCTGCTTGGGCATTCTGATCCTTGGGTATGTGGCGGATCATAAAATTTTTAAATTTGGCAGCCTGAGCTTTCACATCTTGAAGATTTTGGATCATTCTCTCATTCCGGGCTTCATATTCTCCCAAGATATGGCTCACCACCAACTGGGAATCACTATGTACGGAGATAGAGTCTACCCTTAGTGAATGTGCTAGTCTCATTCCTGCTAGAAGCACTTTATATTCGGCTTCGTTGTTTGACACTTGGAAGCCGAACCGAAGAGCGTATTTGACCACAAACTTCTCCGGGCTGATCAATATGAGACCGGCTCCACTTCTGCCTTCTTAGATGAGCCGTAAACATAAAGAAGCCACGGGTCCGAGGCTTCCGAGAGGATCAGCTGTGGGAGGTCTTCCGGCATGGTGCATTCAACAATAAAGTTCGATAAAGCTTGGGCCTTAATCGCTACACGAGGTTTGTATCGGATGTTAAACTCTCCCAGCAGTTCAACCGACCAGTTAACCAATCTCCCCGATGCCTCTAGACTTTGGAGAACCTTCCCCAAAGGTTGGTCGGTCAAAATGACGATCGTATGTGACTGAAAGTAAGGTCGTAACTTTCTCACCGAAGTAATGAGGGCAAGGGCCATCTTGTCTATTCGAGGATATCTTGTTTCCACGTCCTGCAGGACTTTACTCACGTAGTAAATGGGTTTCTGTTTGCCCTCTGCTTCCTTAATCAGGACCGAGCTCACTGCTACCTCGCAAACTGAAAGGTAGAGAAAGAGGTCTTCACCGGAGACCGGCTTGGTAAAGAGACGTGGAGATACCAAATACTGCCTCAGCTCCTCGAATGATCTTTGGCATTCCTCGGTCCATGTGAAATCTTTTGCCTTTCTGATTGCCCTGAAGAAGGGCAGGCATCTTTCCACATATTTTGACATGAATCTTCCCATGGCGGTGACTCTTCCCGTGAGTTCTTGGACTTGCTTAATTGTTTTGGGTGGTTTCATGGTGTGAATGGCATCAATTTTCTTCGGGTTGGCCTCGATGCCTCGTTGGGAGACCATGAATCCCAAAACTTTCCAGACGCTACACCAAACTAGCACTTGAGTGGGTTCAGTTTCATCTTATAGGTTCGCAAAATATCGAAGGTTTCCTTGAGGTCTTATATATGAGCGTCGGCTTTGACGCTTTTTACTAGCATGTCATCTACATATACCTCCATGTTCATCCCAATTAAATTGCAGAATATCTTGTTGACCAAACGCTAGTATGTTGCCCCCGTGTTCTTTAGTCTGAAGGGCATGACTCTGTAGCAGTAAAGTCCCCGCTCCACGATGAATGAGGTTTTGGGAATGTCATCTTCACTTATCCTTGGTTCTTATTGAACCAAGAGATGTTGGTTCATGAAATTAAGAGCCAACATCTCTTGGTTCTTAATTTCATGAAGGATCTGCGACGGCTTGACTTTTAAGGGGGTCAGATTCTTCATGTCAAATAACTCCTTTAGGCGTCGCTCATCTTTTCTTGAACGTTTAGGGCCTTGTCCATCTCTTGGACTGTCTTCTCAGGTTCGCTTTCCAAGCTCTTGGCCGTTGTCTCCTATATTTCCCTTGTGGATCTCCAAGTACTCTTCAGCCTGGATGTACTTGTTAGTCTTGTTCAGCAAGGCACTCATGTTCCCTGGGGGGTTCTTGTTTACGGTGAAGGCAAACTTGGAAGTGGGGCGAAGCCTGCTCAGAAACGCGGTGTACTTTATAGACTCGTCTAGGTTGTCGATTTCTAAAGTCGCCGCGTTGAAATGCCCTAAATAGTGCGCCAGAGACTCATTTCTTTCTTGCACCACGTTAAGGAGACTTGCAGAGTTCTTTCTCTGAGTTTTGCTGCTCACAAAATGACTCTGGAACAAATCAAAAAGCTGGGCAAAGGAATGGATTAACCTAGGGCGAAGAGATTTAAACCACGTGTGCATTGCCTTCCTCAAAGTGGTTGGGAAGGCTCAGCACATGACGGCATTCGAGACCTGGAGGAGTAGCATATTTTTTTAAAACTGGTAGACGTGCTCGCCGGGGTCTCCACTTCCGTCATACAAGTCGCACTGTGGCATCCAAAAATTTGGATAAAGTTTTGCCTTCTCGATTGTCTTAGACAAGGGGTACCCTGAATCCTCCCTTGGGGGAGTAAATTATTTTGGGGAAGGCCTAGAGATGGTCTCAAGAGAAGCTTGCCCTTGGGGTGCATTTCCAGTGTGAGACCATGAGCTCGTCCTTGGGGACGATGTCTTTGGTCCGCGCAACGTCGGCCTTGAACTTCACTGTCTGAAACAGGAGGCGAATTCGTGCTGCCTTCCATTGACGTCTCAAGTGGAAAACATGAACCGCTTCTGGTGACATGCTTCTTGGTCCCTTGTCTTGGCTGATAAGTGGGATCAGCTTCCGAGCTATATCTCCGACCATAGCTTGACCTTGAGGTCAACCTCAGTCGGAGATCACTTGGGTCTAAGTGTGACCGATTGGTGGAGGTTATAGGGGCAACCACTTTAAGCATTTTCTGTTGGGTGTTTACCACGCCTTTAAGTTCATGGATTTCCCTTGTCAGATTCGCATTTGGTGATGCAGGTCTCCCTTCTTTAAAAGAGGGGTTAGGGAACGAGTTCCATCAGAACTATCACTCATTTGCAGGGTGACTGAAGTCACATTGATCCTACTGTTACTGGAATTTTGGCAAGATGGTATCGAACGTTGGCCCTCCTGACGAGAGCCACTGGATAACGCTCGTCGGTTATGAACTGAGCGGCTTATTGCAGGTGTCCTAGATGTCAATTGCCTAACCATGTTCCCAGTCGGTCCCATGAATGGCACCAAAATGTTACTGCTTGAATATTGATCGGCACCACAGCTGGGAAATGAACCTACAAAATAGAACACGGAGTGATCACTGGGGGTGTTCTGGTGGAGGATGCTTTGAAGTCAGAACGTCGCTACAAGGGTGAAGCTCTGAATAGCAAAAAATGCACTGGGTGCTTGTGTGTGTGAACATGTCCGTGTACCTGAGGCTTTTCTCTTGATATAGACTCCTCCCAGACTCTTCTCTCATTCAGGACACTTCCCCGATAGGTCTTCAATGTACTAGAACTATGTTAGGACTCTTCTTTCAGTAGTAGAGTCCTACAAGGCCTCTATCACCTCCTCTAGAGCCTATCCTGATACAGGCACCAAAGTCGATTCGGGGTCAACCACGCCACGTGTCACCATTTAGTTGGGTGGACATATTTAGCTATATCAGGATAAAATGATCAGCTGTCATCATTAAAGAAAGATTTACCATGAATGAAGTCCACAGCTTTGCATATATCGGTCAGTGATGATGCATAGCAGTACTCTCTCGTAGGAAGCACCAAATGATCAATACAGTGAGCCTAATAAAATTTAGAAGTTCATATCATGGAACAACTAACACTTCATTGATCACAGAATGCCGAAATAATGGAAAATATAAACTAATTTTATTTTTATTTATCTTCTGGGTCTAAGTCCTTATTATCTATCTGATCCGATGATTCCTTTTACTTTCATTATATTCTTCGAACAGATTAAGAAGCAATCCATCCAACCATTCTTATCTTATCAAGTAAATGTTTAACGAAAGTAACACCTGTTACGAAACGTAGCAACTATGGAGCAATATATTGAAGAACAAAGAAATGAGAAATTTAAAAAAAATAATTAAACGCACAACACAGAAATTATGAGAGTCACCAATATGGCTAAGTCCCCGGAGTATGACCAGATTTCGATTTCACTATTCAGCAGTGTTACAACCAAAATCCTAACCCCCACTCTTTGTTGTGGTTTTCTCTCTTAACCTAAAACAATACAAGACCATGCAAATTTATTTAGAACTAAGAGGTGATCTTTCTCTAAATAACTAGTGTGGGACAAGACACTCATATACTTGGGCTAAGTTGTGACCTTCTTTCAATAAGCAATGTGGGACAACCTTACAAAAACTTGCTTTCGGGTCACTACATCATTGTAACAATGTCTCTGGATTGAAATCAGGTTCCACATACAACAATCTCCCACTTGGAGACTGATACAACTCTAATGCTGAAACTCCACACAAATGTTGGTTATACTCATCCAAGAAGCATCAACGAAGACTAATCAAAGTTGAGCATAGGCTCAACTTTTGCCTGTCAACCACCTTCGTTAACATGTCCGCGGGATTCTTGTTGCCTTCAATCTTCTCCAAGTTCAGTTGTCCATCCTCTAACAGAGACTGTATAAAGTGATACCTCAACTGAATATGCTTGGTCCTCGAATGAAATGCTGAGTTCTTAGCAAGATTTATTGCACTCTGACTATTAGTCTATAGCTTACAATCTACTTGCCCATATCCCAACTCTGTTAACAATCTCTGAAGCCAAATTATTTCTTTACTTGCTTCTGTCACAGTAACATATTCTACTTCTGTTGTAGACAATGCAACAATCTTCTGTAACTTAGAGATCCACCTTACTGCAGTCCCTCCTACAGAAAAAATATATCCCGTGGTGCTTTTCCCATTGTCTCTATCACCGCCATGGTCTGTATCTACATAACCTCGCACATCTATGTTATTACCCTCAAAACATAAGCAGAACCTTGATGTTCCTCTCAAATACCTGAGAATGCACTTCATTGCTTGCCAATGTTCCTTTCCTGGGTTTGTCATGAATCTGCTCACAACTCCAACTGCATGTGCAATATCCGGCCTTGTACTGACCATGGCATACATGAGACTTCCCACAGCAGAGGTGTACGGTACCTGTGCGATGTATTCTTCATCCTCCCTGTTCTTGGGACTCAACTCCTTTGAAAGCTTGAAGTGGGGTGCTAAAGGAGTCATTACAGGTTTAACGGCATGCAAGTTAAATCTTCTCAAAACCTACTCAATGTACTCTTCCTGTGACAACCATAACTTTTTCTGTTTTCTGTCCCTGGTTATCCTCATGCCAAAAAGTTGTTTTGCCTCTCCCAAGTCCTTCATAGAGAAAGCACTTGTCAACTTCTTCTTGAGTTCATTAATCCTTCACATGCTTGAACCTGCTACAAGCATATCATCTACATACTAAGTTAAAATAATGAATTCCTCGCCATTAACTTCTAAAAATAAACACAGTGATCGAAGTCACATCTAGGGAAGTTTGTCTGCCTCATGAAATTGTCAAACTTCAAATACCACTGTCTAGGAGCTTGCTTTATCCCATACAAGCTCCTCTTTAACCTGCAAACCATTTCCTCTTTACCCTTGACTTCAAAACCCTCTGGCTGATGCATGTAGATTTCTTCCTCCAAATCCCCATGGAGAAATGTTGTCTTAACATCCAGCTGCTCCAGATATAAGTCCTCTATTGCTACAATGCTCAATATCGTACGAATTGAAGTCATCTTCAAAACATGAGAGAAGATTTTTTAGAAATCAATACCTTTCCTCTGCCGATACCCTTTCACAACTAGTCTTGCCTTGTATCTCTTTGCTCCTCCAGCTTTATTTTTAATCATGTATACCCATTTATTATACAGAACATTCTTACCTGCAGGGAGCTTTACCAAATCCCAAGTTTGGTTTTGCTCAAGTGAAGCCACCTCATCTTTCATGGCTTGCTCCCACTGTAACCTGGATTCATCCTGTATCGCTTCTTGATAACATTCTGGCTCACCAGAATCAGGAGCTTTCCTTACCCGACTACTTCTTCTGAGATTAAGAGTTTCAGGCACCTGTTGTTGATCACCAGCTCAAATTTCAGTATCAGTTGTCTCATCAAGGACTTCTGGATTTTTTATCCTGGATACCTGTCCATCTTCTGGCTCGTCAAGTTCCATGTATTCCTTGTTTTCTTTTTCAATTCCATGTTCTTGTAACATGTGCTTATACAACCATGATTCATCGAATATGACATCCTTACTCCTGATGATTTTGTTATGTTCGTAGTCCCACAAACAATAACCATATTCATCACCTTCATATCCAATAAATATACACTTCTGAGATTTAGAGTCAAGTTTCGTCCTTTCCTCTTTATCAATATGAGCATAAACAATACATCCAAAAACTTTCAGAAAAGAATAGTTTACTGGTTTACCTGACCATTCTTCTTCAGGAATACCACCATTGAGAGCACTTGCTGGACTTCTGTTAATTAAATATACTACAGTATCCACAGCTGCTACCCAGAACTGTAGAGGTAAATCAGCATGTATCCTCATACACCTTGCTCGTTCCATGATGGTTCAATTCATCCTCTCTGCCAAGCCATTTTCTTGAGGTGTCCTCTTAACAGTTCTTATTAACCTAATACCGTTATTGGAACAATATTCTTGGAACCCTCCATCATGATATTCACCCCCATTGTCAGATTTTAGGCATTTTACCTTGTTCTTTGTTTCATTCTTAACAAGAGCTTTCCACTTCTTAAAAGTGTGATAAACATCAGATTTCTATTTGATGGCATATATCCAAGTTTTTCTACTAGCATCATCTATAAAAGCAACAAAGTAGAAATTACCTCCAAGAGATTTTACTTTAGTAGGTCCGCAAACATATGCATGAACTAACTCCAGTCTTTCAATCTTCTTCTCTTTACCATCCCTCCGGAGACTGACCCGCTTTTGCTTTCCATAGACACAATCCTCGCAGAAATCTAACTGAATGTTCTTCATCCCTGGCAATGCATTCTTTGAGTGCAAAATTTTCATACCACTTTCACTCAAATGTCCCAACCTGTGATGCCATAATGTGGTTCTCTGATTTTCTGTAACAACCAAAGAGATAGAGTGGTTATGGGTACCTGAAAGAGTGTATAGGGTTCTTACTCTTTCACCTCTTACTACCACCATCGACCCTTTGATCACCTTCCACTGTTTTTCAGCAAATGCCACAAAATAGCCTTCACGGTCCAATCCACTGATGGATATAAGATTCTTCTGTAGTTCTGAAATATGTCTAACATCCTTCAAAACTAGGGTTCCTCCATTTGATAGTTTAATTTCCACTTTTCCCTTTCCGACAATGCTACACTGATATCCATTCCCGACAGTCACATGTCCATAATCACCATGAACAGAATCACAGAAACAATCCCTATGAGGTGTACAATGAATCGAGGCTCCTGAGTCTTCATACCACACTTTGGAATTATCTTCCACTCTAGCAAAAAGACATAAATCGTCATATGTCTGTTCGTTTGAACTTACCATGTTTGCCCCTTCATCATCACATTGTCTTCCCTCTGCTCCCTTTTTCTTCTTTGGTTCCGTACAATCATTATTCTTATGACCTTCCTTGTTATAATTCCAGCACACTATGGTTTTCCCTTTGGACTTCGACTTGCCTCTTGATCTTGATCTTCCTCTTGCAGGACTTCTTCCCCTGTTATTCTGCTTTTTATTCTGTCTACCTCTGGATTCCACGGACAAAGCAGTACTAGATGATATACCATAACCAATTGTCTTTCGCCGCATTCCGTCATTCATCACAAAGCTCACAACATCATTAAGTGTTAGCATTCTAGAAATAGTAGAATTACTCACTGTCATCACCAAGTTATTCCAACTATCAGGTAGTGAACACATAAATAACAAAGCCCTAACTTCATCATCAAAATTAATGCCGACGGATTCCAATTGATTTGTAACGCCGTTAAAATCATTTAGATGATCAACAACAGAACCATTTTCAGACATCCTCATACTAAACAATCTCTTCATAAGAAATATCTTATTCGAAGCAGAATGTTTTTCATATAATCTCTCTAACGCTTTCATCACAACAGCAGTAGTTTTCTCCTTGGAGATGTTGAATGCTACTTGTGGGGTTAGGCTAAGTCTTACTGTAGCCAACGCCTTTCTGTCCAAAATTGCCCACTCACTCGCATTCATCGCTTCAGGTTTATCTCCCACCGGCGGTAGATTCAGATCCTTCTATACAAGTAGTCTTCAACTTGCATCTTCCACCACTGAAAATTCATACCATTAAACTTCTCAATCTTTCCTTTACCTTCTCTAGCCATTGCTCCCACTCAAACGTAAAACCTACGTGAGTAAAACTCAAACCCAAGCTCTGATACTAGTTGTTACGAAACGCAACAATTACAGAGCAATATATTGAAGAACAAAGAAACGAGAAATTTAAAAAAAAATAATTAAACGCACAACATAAGAATTACGAGGTTCACCAATATGGCTACGTCCCCGGAATATGACCAGATTTCGATTTTACTATTCAGCAGTGTTACAACCAAAATCCTAACCCCAACTCTTTATTGTGGTTTTCTCTCTTAACCCAAAACATTACAAGACCATGTATATTTATTTAGAGCTAAGATATGATCTTTCTCTAAATAACCAATGTGGGACAAGACACTTATATATTTGGGCTAAGTTGTGACCTTCTTTTAATAAGCAATGTGGGACAACCTCACAAAAAACTTGCTTTCAGGTCACTACATCATTGTAACAATGTCTCTGGATTGAAATCAGGCTCCACGTACAACAACAAACTGAAACATCATTCCAGGTGAATCTGAAAGGCCAATGCGGTTAAGGTACTCCACTTCAAGCTTTGTGAATGAAAGTTTCTTTTGTACTTAAAGTTGAAAACTACAATCAGCAAAACTGTCAGTAACATTATCAAAACCAAAGTTTTCGCATGCAAGAAAAAATTGCAAATAGCGATAAAACCTACAACAAGGTATGCCTGTAAAAAAACATTGCCCATAAACAAAGTGCAATCCATCAACATAGGGACAATCAAGTTTCCACAGCACAATGGCTCCAAGTACATGTCACTAACATAAACGAGAAAGAGAAAGGTCCAAGCTTTTAAAATAGACTTCACAGCAGCACAAGCTTTTATTCATGTTCAAAAATGACACCTTGCATTCCTATACATGAACATTTTACAGCTTAAATACAGACAAATACTAAAACCATGCATAAGTGCAAAATTTCACTGTCATGCATGCCATATGTGTTTCAGTCCTGAGAGTGTGTGTTTCGTATGTGTAAACAGATGTGTGTGTTTGTTGTGGTGTAATTGGTTTAGGTTGCGTGAATTTCAGGGTGTTGTCGGGGGGTGTTTAATGCCTGAGAGTGTGTTCTGGACACCATGTGTGTCTGTTTCTGGTGTCGACCGTGCGTGTGTGTGTGTGTGTGTGTGCCTGCGTAATAACGTGTGTATGTGTGTGTAATTTATGTGTATTAAATGTGTTTGATAGGTGTATTTAGGTGTTTAGTTGGGTGTATAGATGTGTAGTAGTGCGGGTATGGCGCGCGCGCGCGTGTGTGTAAATGTATGCGTGTGCGGGTGCTTGCGTGAGTGTTCGACAAAAAGGTAGAGGACACGTGTGTGTTAAGATGAAATAGTGTGCGTTGTGATTTGAATAGTGGCTGTAATTGTCATTAAAAAGGGGGTTAGGTTAAGCAGTTTTATAGAAATTTTTATAAATAGTTCAGATCTGAATCTGACAAAGTTCAAAACAGTGACCCCTAAAATTTTTATGAAACGTACACTATGGAAGATTTTGGGATTTTTTAATTTCCAGAAGGATGCTAAATTAGGGTATCAATGAGAAGAAATTCTTGAATTATTTAATATAGCAAATCAAGATGTTTTAATCTGAAAATTTTAGCGAAACCTTATATTAGTGATATGTTTCAGTATCTAAAATTTTGTGCCATTCTAAGGTTAATAGCTATTTTTAGTGGAACCAGCTTTTGAATTCTCCATCTAGACACCAGTTCAGGATTTTTGGGAAAAATTTTCTGAGATGTTTTTTAGCCCAAAAATGACTTCAGGATGCTTAAAAGAGTATTTTAATTTGTTTTTGAGATTTTTTTGGTATTGGAATCTCCAGGAGGTATTTTGATAATTTTATATGTAAAAGGTACTTTTGGGTAAATTCACGTATGGTAGGGGTATTTTAGTGATTGTATTACAGAAAGGATGTTTTGGTGATTTAAGTATGAGAAGGGAGCCTTTGGTAATTTTACATATACGGGACATTTTGATAATTTTACGTACCCAATTAGGGGGCCATTCTTGGAGTATGCGTGAGTCAGTGTTGAGTTTATAACATTAGACTGTATTCTGTCATTTGATTCTTCCGTTCAGGTTAAAGCAAAAGAGTTTCCGGTTAGACTAGCTTAGCTTCGGATTCAGGTAAGTGTTTCTATCTGAACCCTGGGTAAGGACTTATGTCCGAACCCTAATTTCGATAACTTGTGTTTGTAAGTATATTTCTTTGATTTACTTATGGCTATTGTCAAACACTAAGATATGCATTGATATCAGCATATTATTGTCAAGCAAACCCTAACATTAAACCTGAATCGGTTATTTGGAAATCTTATCAATGCTCACCTTTTATCGCACGCTTAATAAATTCGATAATTGTTTGCATTCTTTCTTCTGAATCGTTGTGCCTAAATTTGATAATGGTTTATATTTATTCTTGCTATTTGTTTTTGGCTATTCTTGAGTTTTGAGTGACGAATCGATATTGGCATGTTTGATTGTCATTGAATCCCTAATTGATATCAGTTATATGAATTGATGTTGATGCTCATTTTTATTGCATGTCAAGTATTGAATTTCTTGTTGATTCTTTGATTGTTATCTTCTATATTGACTTGGGAATCTGTTCTGATGGAAGCATTATAAGGAAGGTCTGTTTCAACGTCTTACGAGGAACGCATGCTAGTTTCTTAATCGGTGGAAAGGGTAGCTTATTGTATATCATGCATGTGTACTCTGTAAGCATTGCTTGAGTGGCATTGCCTCTACCGATGGTCAATATCTTTTGAATTTGTTTACATTGTATCTTACAATGATTGTTTTGAAAATGATTGGAATTGAATGTCTTGATATCTGATTGAAGAGGATTGAGTTGAAACTTTTCCCCGTATTGTGATCATACTGTTTGTGATTTTCTAAAACCCTTCCCCATATATTCTTTGAAATATCTGTGTTTATTTTAAAATCCTTTGAAAAATCATCATTGTATTTTAAAATGATCTTCAAATGATCGTTTTGGTGTTTGTTTATTATCATTTTGGAAAATCATCATTGTATTTGAAAATGACGGCTTTGAAAATGATCTTCAAATTATCGTTTTGGTATTCGTTTGGAAATGATTGTTTTAGTATCCATTTATGATTGTTAATGATCGTTTTGAAAATCATCAAACTGTTTATAATGTTTTGAAAAATTATCACCGAATGGACTTATTAGTCGTTTTGTAATTCCTTAGGTTATTCCTTGAACGAACTTACTGAGCTCTCAAAAGCTCACTCTTCGTTTCATTCCCTTTTGTAGGTAATGATCAAATGTAGATTGCTTGATAATGGGTTTAAAGACTGTGTGAGATTCTGGAGCGCACACCACAACTTTGAGCAATAAGAACCCTGCTAGGTCAACACTGTTAGCTTGTCATTTTGTAAAGAACCTAAGTTTAAGTTTGGAAAGCTTTAAGTTGTAAAACTAGTTTAAGTTAAAGTTTTTCAGACTGTATATTTCGGAGGATTTGAATTCATGTCTATTTAGAAGCTTTAGAGTTCGTATCGGAACAGGGTCTGATTTGTTATGATTGTAGGTTAACGCTCCGGGAGTTTGGGGCGAGGGAGCTCCAGATTTTCAGAATATTACACTAATCCTAGTTCTTATTTAGTTTTACCATATTCATGATTTAACCACCACATATATAAGTAAACTCTGCCCTAATTTCAGTAAGTAGGCTCCAAAAAAACTTGTTAATATGTATTATACAAACGCCAACAAGTCTATGGATAAACGCAAACAAGTCCAAAAATTACTACAAACGGTCCCGTCCAAACATTTTATTTGATCCATCCAAATTGTGAAACCGAACCTTTCAACTACACTCTGATTTCCCCCTCCCCCCTCCCCCCAACAAATTAATGATGGTCGGTTCGATTTGGTACTCAGCCTTCAAAACGAACTACCCTGACTGTGTTTATCCCTAATTTTAGTCAGCTGCAGCTTTCACTCACACTCTCAATGCACAGCCATGCGGTTTTAACTCACAAGAACCAAAAAAAGACACTTAAAGTTGAGAAGGTCATCACGAGAAAGAAAACTTGGTAAGCTATTTCAGTGTGTTAGAAGTGCAAATGAACCTTTAATCTTTTGTTTTTTCTCTATAACAAATTCCTTTACCTTCTCTCTATATAAACCACCGCCACAGTGCTGTCAGAGAGAGGGAGAGGGTGTGACCGATTCTCTAAATCTCTCTCTCCCCCCTCTTTCTCTCTCGCTTTATTTTCTTTTTCCCTTCCTGACCTAATAAGCTTCCTCTAATGCCTTTCCTCAACCATGTTTGATCTATACCATGAAGTAGATTTGCAAAAGATTTTTCTTGTGCACACTTTCAACCACGGTTAGATTTCAAGGTTTTGGCCGGAATTTCAGTTCTTGCCAAATATTCAACATTTGGATGCATGCTAACCTACTGGTCATCGATCTACTTTGCTTTGAAGTCATCGATTCCGGTGTCGATTTCGTCATCAAATTCTAGCATTTGGACGGCGACGGCCTTTTCGCTCAAATTTTATGATTTATTTGAATAGATCTAGGGTCCGAAGTTCTCGTCGAGTCTTCGTTTCCATTGTCGAATTCCGGCCATTTTTCAGCAACGGCCTCTCTACCTCATTTCTTTGATTACTGTTTATATTTTTAGATCTGATCATATGTGTCGCCATTCTATCGAACTTTGACCGTTTCTCAACGACTACCTTTACACTTGAAATTTCACTATCGTCGTCTTCTTGTTTTTGATCTACAGTCTTGTGTTGAAAATGAATTGTCGGTTTATTCGTCAAATTCCACCGTTTTTCTGTGACGACTGTTTTTGGTGACGTCAGTCCCTTCTAATACTCGATGAAGTGTTTTTCACCTTTTAATTTTCTGGCGCGTGAGTACAGTTTGCAAGGTCCCCTGTTTTGGGTGATGTGGTAATGTAAGGTGGGGTTAGGCGTCAAGCTTCGGTGTAGGTTGAGTTTCGCTTGTGGCCTCGCATTTGATATTGTACTTGTGTGGTGGTGTTCCCTTTTTTCCACCAACCCCCTAACCCCCCCACCCCTAAAAAAAATCCATTACGTTATGGTTTTGTACTTGTGCTTCTTCCAAGTGTTCCCCTCCTTAATTGTTGGTAGGGCTTGCCCACCCTACCCATTCCCTCCCCTTATTCCCTCCCTGTTAGGTGATTTCCCCTCCCCTTTACAGTGGAGTTGCTCCTTTTGTTAAATTTTTTTGTGGGGAATGAATTTAGGTTAGATGGTTTGGCTGGCATTGAGATGTTTTGGAGGGGATAAGGAGTTTGGTGGCGATAGCGTCTGATTTTTGAGTTGGGTGTGGGATAGTTTCAATGCTACTAGTCTCCCAGAGTCGTGGATTGCCTGTGGTTTAGTGGTTGTTAGGGCTGGCATTATGTTGTCACGAAGTATCCTTGTTTTCAGTCCAGTTGTTGCATCGAACAAGCGCACATGTTGAGGTGAAAGTGGATGCTGTAAGGATTTTGATGTCAAATCCGATGGATGTGGAAGATCTTTGATATGATTTGTGAGAACGAGGGATTAAGCAAGGAAGCCGATTCAAGAAAAGTTTGGTTTCAAACTGCGGAGAGGAAAAAAAAAAGAAAACAAACTTTATGTTACTTGGATTCGTCAAAATAAACTTCATGTTATTTGTTGCTTATATAGATCCACTAGATTCTGGTGTTACTTGTAAACTTCTAAGTTTTTTGCATGTTACTATACGTCAGGTTAAGTGTAAAATATGTTCAGCTTTAGTGTTGACTGAAACTTCTTTAGGACCTATTATGTAACTTTTTACGTTTTAACCTATGCAGTCATGTTCATCTTTTTGTATAGAGTCATCGTAACCTACTAATTATGTATGCTGTCCTAAAACAATTTGAAAAGCTTTGTAATCTTTAAAAATCAATGATATTCTCTTGCTACCTACAAAAAAAAGTGTAAATGAGATTTGGGGATGGACAATTCGAAATGAAGGAGGAAACAGTCGGGCAAAAACGACTGAGACGTAGGGAAAGGATCGAGGGGAAAAGTAGACTGAAATCTCCAAATTATTTAGGGGCAAGATAGCCTCTTAAGCTAGTCTTTTTTGCTATTTACTTTCAATTGATTAAAAGTTACGATCATAATAATTGGGACGAAAAGTGGGACACACTAGGGCAGGGGTCAAAGTGCTACTCCTACACACAGCGCAGTGGAAGGAAGTGGGAACATGAGGCCCAAAATTTGTTTCAAAACTTAGAAGGAGAGAACAGATATTTAACTGGATATACATTTTTCGGCAAGCAAGCATTACCCTTCTTCCTCTTTTGTCTTCAGCTCGGCTGTATAACGGGAGGGAGAAGAGGCAGAGAGATGGCGTTGTCAGTATGCGCAGCCCCCTTGGTTTGGGCTTCAACAAGTTTGAGTATCAGCAGCAGCTTGTTCATCACGGGGAAGCTCCCCTCACCTTCTGCTGCTTTTCAGCTTCCCTTTTCTGTATGTACTTTCCACTCATTTCTGATCATAATTGTGGGATTGAGGAGATTAATCATTTTGCAAACTTGAGTTCCATACGTAATCCACGTTCAACTCCGGCTAATTGGTTTCTTCTCGCAATTGAATTGGCTCATACATTCCATACAATTTGAGTTGAAGCTTTTTCTTATTGTGATTGTGCTCTGTCAAGTGGCTCTATTGAAATAGCTGATTGAAAGTTGAAATAAGATAACATTAGAGGGACAGCTAAACAGCCCCCTTATGTCCTGCCATTAATGGTTCAGCAAGCATTAGTAATCTGGCCCCGAGTGTTGCTGTTACATTCGAAGTGTTTTGCCATTGCTTCTTATTCTCTGACGCATATGTATCATTTCTCTTGTCTGGTATTTCCACGTTTTAACTTAAAATGAAATCTACAACTTTTTGACTTCAAATCTTCAGTTATTGTCCAGATTATCTGCAATCTAAATCCTCGGAGACCCTTATTGTCGGTGATAAAAGATAGGACTTCTAGAGTTGCTTGTAGCCGTGTGAAAGTCGAAGATAGCATAGAAGATGAGGCCTGCGAGCTAGTCAATGGTGTGGAGCTCTCCATAGGAGAGGGAGTTGATAGCATCAATGCCTATCTTTTTACGGCGGTGAAGAACAACAATGGAACGGGCATATTGCTTTTGTCTGATATCTTTGGGTTTGAACATAATTCCACTAGAGACTTTGCCTATCGTGTTGCCTGCAATGGCTACAAGTATGTTTCCTGATCTTAGTTTAACATCTTTGTTGTTATACACTCTACCAAACAAAAAGTACGTTCAACATTGTTTGACTGGAACATAGATACCTGACGCCCCATTTGATTGATAGCCCTATGCTTACTATTAACTGTTAGCGCTTCCACGCATTATCCGTTGTCGAAATTGGACACACATGCGCACACACAAACACAGAAAACACCTTCTTCTTCCCTCCTTTCCCCTCTACTGCTAACACAATTTTTCTGGTTCGTTATTAAAACCATACTACAGCGTTTTGGTGCCCGACTTGTTCCGTGGAGATTCATGGGAAAAAGACAGGCCTAAGGCGTTATTTGAACAATGGCTCGCTAGCCAAAAATCTGAAAGGGTTGTGAAAGACATTGCTACAGCAGTGAAATGGATGGTAGATGAATTTGTATCTGCAGGAGTTTCGAAGAGGCTTGGTATCATTGGTTTTTGTTTCGGAGGTGGCCGAGTAGTAGAAGTCCTAGCTGAAGACCTGGATGGCTATTTTGGCATTGGAGTCTCATTCTACGGCACAAGCATTGACCCATCTGTTGCAGCTAAAGTAAAGGTACCCGTTTTATTCATTGCAGGCGAGAATGACCCACTTTGCCCAGTCAATGCCTTACGTAATATCGGGGAGAGTACTGGTGCGGGATCAAGGGTGGTGATTTATAAGGGAAGAGGTCATGGATTTGCTCACCGGCCTGCATCTCCGGAAGAAGATGGGGATGCTGAGCAGGCTTTCGAGGTCATGAGAAATTGGTTGTACAGTGGCTTGCTTGTAAACAACTGAAAGTTTTTCCTTCGTATAAATTCATTCAAGTGCGTGTGTATATGGAGTATGTATTCGCTAATGACAGTTTAGTCTTTTCTTTCTCATTTCATTTGTTTCCTCCTCGGTGTCAAAATAATGCAATTTAAAGGTGAAGTTGGTAATAATCTGCTACTGTGAATCATTCACATATCTGAGCAACTTCTTTTTTTTCTTTTTCACTTTGATATGATTGATCGTGAAGACTATTTAAATGGGTTGTTCAAGATGACAGGTATGAACCCAATGATGCAGGATGTCACATGGGGATTAACCATCAATACCATCAATTTACATTGTTCCACAAACAACATGACTCGTTGATGGTTTGGCTGAACACAGCATGTCAGCTATCCAAGGTAACGTTCTTGTGGAAGGGCCCTGATAAGGCAGGCAAGCTTGGTTGTCTAACACCACGTCGTAAGCATATGTGGTGTTAGACTACCAATAAAACTGTGCCAACTAAACAATGTTTTTTAAGTAGTGGGGCAGTTAACTTCACTCATTATTTACCATGGTTTACACTTAACCTGATAACAAACGTATGTCCACTGTTCAAATACATTAAATGACCGATGATGAAGCAATTCCGGCAATTTGGGGTGAAGGCGAGGGCGATGATGAGGAAAGGCAGCGCCGGCGCCGACGAGGGGGTAATTTTCAGATTGAACGAAATTCATCTTCTCTCTTTATTCTCTTTCATATACCTGGAGGAGTTGCAGTGACGGGCTAGGCGAGGATTTGGCTGTGGGTTGGTGGACAGTTTAAAGGCAGCGAGGTTGGGTGGGGATTTCAGGGTTGGGTAGTGGTGGACTGCGGTTAGGCAGTGGATTGCAATTAGGGGATTTTTGGTTTGGTTGTCGATTGCGGTGGTGGTGAAGTAGTTGTTGTGGGCGGCGGGGGTGGTGCAGCCCTGGTTACAGACTGCCGGTGGTGGTGTAGCCATGGTTGTGGACGACCGGTGGTGGTCTACTCACTTAGGAGTAGGCTCTTTAGCAGGGAAGTCACGGAGATGAATAGCAGAGTGGTTTTGTATATTAGTCACAGTTAACCATGATTAATAAGCTAGACATTTAGTCCACAAAGCAATTAGTTGGCACAGTTTTATTGGTAATCTAACACAACGTATACTGATGACGTGGTATTAGACAACCACTGAATATTTTCTCCTATTTGAAGACCATCGATGGATAACATGTTCCTAGAATTTAGAACACCGACAATCTCCGAAGCTGCTATCATTTAAGTGGTATTCACAGAGCACTAGTTTTTGTGTCTACAACCTACCTATTTTATTTTTTCTCTCGGCCTTTGTAAGCTTAGCATTGCAAATTTTAGCCTTGAGCTTTCCTGGTAATGTTACTCCCTCTATAGGACTATCTCAATTTTGCATAGTAAACATAAGTATTCACCTTTCTGTTATGTTATGTTATGTTATACAGTATGCGCACTCAAAAGAGAATTCGGCATCATAATGTTGAATTCTATTGAGCACTGTACTTGGGACTTGCAGACAACTCTTTCGCAGGAGAAGGGTGCCCCTCTGAGCCCTTGGCTCCAGCAGACGGGCAGCAGAGGAAGACGGAACGATAGTTGCAGACAAAGCGCTGTCACCTTATTAGGCTTCTCGGAATGCTGTCAGCCATAAGTGCTTAAACAGGCCAAGTCCATATCTGGGAAACGAGCGAACCGTCCTCCTTGCAAAACTCATAACCCCATACAAAGGAGAGCCTACAATGTCTCTTCCTTCTTTGGTTGAACTATGAGGACTTCTTGAAGTTTCCTAAAACATTCTAGCAGCCTACTTTTGCTGCTTCAGCTCTTCCCTTAGAGTCGGCAGCAATAAGCTTCTCCGCCCAAACAAGGACTTAGCCTACAAAGGAAGACAAACTGGGTATGGTAGCCTTTTATTAATTTATCAATTGCTCTGCAAGCCTAAGCTTTTAAGGCATTAAGCTCAAATAATGTATATCATGTTTTAACACTCTCCCTCCCTCACGTGCAAGTTTCTGATTACACGTGGATAAACAAATCAAGGTGCACCACCGCTAAGTGCCCACATAAATAGAGTCAATATTGCACTAGAATAAAAGTGAATTAAATATGCGAGCAGAAAGAATCGAACCCAAGACCTTGTAATTAGGACTCTGATAATATGTTAAGTTATCATATGTCCTAAAAATCTAAGCTATTTCAAGAATGAGCCCAATAATGTATATCATCTCTAACAATATTAACCGGCTTAGATTCTTACCACGGCTGCCTGCTGTACCATTGATTGACTAGCCACCATTACGGTCATTTTCATGAGAGTTTCACGTTCTCTGGGAGTAATTCTAGCTCCCCCACATCCTAGTAGTCTCGGAGCTCTTGAAGACGAACTCATGTGGTAAGCCCTCATTCAGCCTAATGCAGCTCATCAGTTTTCTCCGCACGTGCGCTTAAGGGGCCTTTCCTTTTCTTGTTTCGTAGGGCTCCGTCACCTGCTACTAGACCTGGCAAACGGTTCGACCCGTCGGGTACGGGTAAAACCTGGTCGGGTCCGGGTAAAAACGGATCGGGTAATTTATACTCGGGTTTTTTCGGGTACAATTTTCTGAGAACCGTACCCTACCCTAGCGGGTAGGGTATTACCCGCGGGTAAATAATTAAAATTCTCATTTTTTTACAATTATTTTTTGGATATTTTTTTCCCTTCATTTATTATTACAAGAACAACCACCATTTTCTTATTAAAATTCTTACAATTATCACTTCACTGATTTCATTTTCGTCACAATTATCTCCACTCTCTTCTTTACTCTCACTCTGTAAGATCCATCACAACAAATAAATATATATCTTCCAAATCGAAAAAAAAATTACCTAAAATCTACAATCTATACAATATTAACATTAACAATGCCAATTACACAGCACAAAATAGAAAGACAAGATTCAATCTCACTTGTGTTGATTCCACGGATCAAACAATTACATACCAAACAAGTACCAAAAAATATCAAAAAACAAAATCTATTAACAATAAATTTTTTATACGAT
Organism: Escallonia herrerae; assembly: GCA_033070095.1. NCBI lineage: Eukaryota > Viridiplantae > Streptophyta > Magnoliopsida > Escalloniales > Escalloniaceae > Escallonia > Escallonia herrerae. The sequence goes on along the minus strand of JAVXUP010002081.1, from coordinate 81,838 downwards.
TTGTGACGGTGGAAGTCAATCTGATTTGTGACGGTGGAAGTCGATCTGTGACCGCGGAAGTAGATCCGTGATGGTGGAAGACCGGAAGTGGCCCGTGGAGGAGGTCATGCCGTCAACGATGTCGCTGTCGATGTGTTAGAGACTGAGAGGAGAAAGGACGGTGGAACCTTCGATCTGCGGCGGCGACAGATGTGGGCTTTCCGATCGGCAGCAGAAGAGTGATGTGGTTGAGTGGCCTTAGATAGAGCGAGGGATGAAGGGGTTGACGGTGGCCGCTGGTCTCGGTCACCTGTGAATCTCGAGTGAGGGGTTGCGCCGCCTTGAGTCGGCGTGAGATTGAGAGAGAAGATGAAAATGAATGGTTAGAGCTAGGGTAAAAAAGCATCTCCTTTTATATATAGCCTGAAAAACGGGTATGCGGGTAAACCGTATCCGACCCGCATTTACCCGAAAATTACGGGTCGGGTCAGGTACTGGTCAAATTTCGACGGGTATTGAATATTGGTACCCGTACCCGGTATTTTGGACCGGGTACGGTCTCTTTTTGCCAGGTCTACCTGCTACAAGCCCCAAAGTGGTTGCGACTTTTTTTTCACTGACAATGTTTGGACTTAACAGAGGTTGCGACACCTCGGTAAGTTCTGATATAATTCCACACTGACCAAGGTATTGTTTGAAAAACAGAGTTCAAACTAAGCAGTGTGGCCAATTTTAGCTTCACAATGTGCTCCAGTCCAGTTGTTGAAAGTTAATTTATTTACAGGCATTGTATATGTTAGAATTATGCTGTTTGTTCCACATTGTTGGTACTTCCCACTCCGTTGCCTCAGGATGTTCCAACAAAAATGAACTTATCCTTCCAACTATGGTTCGAAGAAATAAGATCGGGAAAACTATTGCTCTAAGCCTCTACTCTAAGGTCTAGTAATACCAATTGAGCTGTCTGGATATCTGACACAAGATACAAAAAGTACCTTTAAATCATAAGTCTTGGTTCAATTTCTAGTTGGTGGCATTGGTAGACAACTATGAAGCACGAGTGCGTCTCGAAGGGTGAAGCACTGGCTCCGGGTGCACGTCGAGTGCGGCTGCGGTAGGGGTGAGCGTCAGCCGCGTGTCCAATATTTTTTATTTTATCGTTTAAATTTCCTAAACAGCGAGTGCAGCTCGAGTGCGGGTAGGATACAGATCGGATGCGGATCCGATACGTATGCGGTGAAAAATATTTTCAAAAAAAAAAAATTAGGGGTTATAACATAAAAATAAAAGTTTTAGGGTCAAATCCTAAATAATAAAAATCATACTAACTAACAGATCCTTTACAACTAGGGATTCATCTGTAAGAAGGCAGAGGCTGAGAGAGAGAGAGAGACCGCCGACAACGACGGCGACAACACAACCACCGGCAAGTGACGACGTGCAACCACCGGCAGCGATGGGGACCACTACAACCACCGACGACGATGGGGACCATTAGCAACATTGGGATTAGTTCCTTCTGTCTTCTTGCTTTTAGTTACAATATTCTCTGAAGTAGGGTTGGATTTATTGGACTGACTCACAATAACAGATCCTTTTTTTGGCCACATGGCACTCCATAATCACATGCAAGCCCACTAATTATACACATGCAATAAATTTCTCCCAGTTGGGTGATGACACGTGCAAGATTGATTATTGATCAATATGGTCAGATTTGGAGGTCATCATATTGATAAAATCAGAATCCTAGAAAAATATTGATGTTATTAGGAGGGGATTGTAACGTGATCCTAAGGATCCTAACACGATCCTAATTGATCTGGTCCAAGGCTCATCTGTCAAGACATGCGAGCCAACTAGGACTTTTCGGTCTACGCCTATATAAAGAGAACTACCTCATATATGCAAAAAATTACGCACACAGACACAAGTATCGGAGGCCACTCTGCCGGAATCTCACCTGGCGGTCACTTCGTGTACTATTTTGTTATTCTCCGGCCGAGATTTTCGATTAAGATTTTAGCAACAACACCAACAATGATGGGTGAAAGAGATTACTGGTCCTAATACGAAGCAATATCACACATCGTGGCTCAAGGACTCGGCCGTTGCATTAAGCTTTGCATGTCAAATTGCATTAAATTTTCTGAAAGTCCTTTTCCCACACGTCCATTTCCGTACCTCACGGAAATGCTTTCCCTCCGCTTTATTCTTCTCCCTATAAATGGTAATGCCTTTGAACTAAGTCTGGAAATGGGTGGGTGGGGTTTGGATTTGGGTCAAATGGGTGACCGACTCGTTTAGACTCATTTATTTGTGGGTTAAGGGGTCAATTATTAAATGGGTTGTTTAACCCGTTATACCCATTTACACCCATTATGTCTATCTCGTCCGAGTCAGGCCCTTTGTTTTGCGGCACAGACGCCTGAGCCCGGTGACTCACGCCGCCCCCCGCCTCTCTCCCCTGGCCCGTAGCCGCCCTTCTTCCGACGTCGGATGCAACATGTTGCCCACCCTTCTTTTTCCTCCCTCCCTCATTTCGATCCCTGCTGCCCGACATAACTCAGTCCAGTTTCTCACCGATCAGCTGTCAGATCTACTGTCTCACCCACTGGCGACACTCAAGGTTCCAGTGACCAGCCCACCACCCTCAACGCACAACCCCAAATACACGAATTTGTTTCTTCTTCGCTCAATCACACCATCTTGGATTGATTTCGGCGCAATGGTTTCTCACTACCTTGCAACTTGTTCGTTGTGTTATTGATTGGGTTTGATTCTCTGTGTCTGGGTTTGGTTTGCGGTGATGCTGGTTGATGTTGGCTTCGCTGGATTTTGACCCTGTGTATCTTGTTGTTGTTTCGGCTTGATCGCGGGGTTAATTGGCCGATTGCAATTATGATAAGGAGCAAAAGATTAAGCAATCTTTGGTTTGGAGGAACACAAATTTTCATGCCTGCAGATTGCAACAACCCGAATGTGTGTGTGTGTGAGAGAGAGAGAGACCCGAATGTATGTGTGTGTGAGAGAGAGAGAGAGAGTGTAAATTTTGTTCTTTTAAAAGATTCAATTTGTGTATATGGTTAAATGGACATCTATTTATAACCCACTTAAATTTGTAGGCAATTGGATTGAAAAATAAGTGATTCATTTAACATCCAATTATTAAATGGATGAGTTTGAATGAGTTTTAAGTTGACGAATTTGGATGGATAAATAAATTTGGGTATCAATTGCCACTTCTACTTTGAACTGACACAAGACACGTGAATCTAGAATCCATCACATTACTCGCCTGACAGGTTAAGAGACTCGATTGTTCGAATCCTGTGTATATGGGTCTCAGAAGAAAAACCAAGTTCCAATTTTCTCACATTTTCCACGAAAACAACTCTGCAGTAGATTCTAATAGTTTGGAACTCATGGTACATTTTTAATTTATCATCAAGTGAGCAGAAAGTGTTAGGAAAGAGGCAAAAGTCCAACTAAAATGACCAAGTAAGTGTCAGATATGAAAGTCAAATAAGACCACTCACGAATTTGCAAAAACATATGATCATTTGGAAGTTTTTCGGGATTATTTGATGGCAAAACTTGTTGCTAGGAATGTACGACACATTGGAGATCAGTGCAATACACCATAAACTGGCCCTTCCTTGTGGATTTAAAGGCATTCTGGCGACGAAATTTCACAAAATAATAAGGATTATAAATTGCCCAGGCTTTGCAACAAAAGGTACTATCGATCTTTCTTTTACGCCCCGTAAGTGCTGCGATCACATATAGGAACAGATTTCCCAACCAGTTGGAATGCACCGAAGCATGACCCTTTTTCTTATGGATTTGACGGCATTCAGCCAATAAAAAGTTTTACAAAACGGATGTAAACAGCCCAGGTTTTTGCAATAAAAGCGACTGTTAGTCTCTCTGTTTCGCCTTCAACTCCACTAGACCTAAGCCACCTGATCGAGGGCAATAACTTCATGATAGATGTGCGTACATTGGAATAAATTTATAACTACATAGGCAAAAGCCATCATGGCCAAAACACGCGACAGCAATCTCAATCTGTGAAAACCAGATCTGGCGCCCAACTTCAGGGCCACTTCATTCCTCTCCAGCCTGGCAAGAACGGAAGAGCGTTAATTCTAGGCTTCATAAAAGATTATCTACAGAGTCCGTACTCAATAACAAAGTGAACACAACATAATTCTGAGGACCGCGCAGCCAAAATACCTGAATACCAGAATTGCATAAGGGAAGCATAAATTGGAATGTGACAAAAGAAAAAATGACCAGAAATCAGCACCACGGGTATAGAATAACATGCAAAAATATCACAAACACCACTAAAGAAAAAATTAAGAGATCCAAAACCACAGAACATAACAACAGAGAGAACTCCCCTCAGCGGAAGTAGATATCAAATTTAATGCTATCTGATCCCAAACCAATATTTCCTCTGTTCACCAGCAATCAAATGTTTCAAGAATTTCAATCATCTAGAGGTTACATAATCATAGCAGCACCGGACACACTGATGGGAAATTGTTTTGGCAAAAACCCTCAAAAAGAAAAAGTTAGTACCACAGCTGATTCATGGACCAGAGAATATATTGGGAGAACATGTTCAGAAGTAAAATTTATCACAGGGCCCAACAGATGTAATCACCTAAATGAAATTATCGCATTGTCTACTGGCATAAATAGCAATCTGTATTTGCAGTTCTTCACATCCTGGTGCAAATTAGGAATCAAAAATTGAAAGTAATTTGACTGCAAGAAACCAAAGGTGGCCCCTAATCCAGTTTGATGCAACCAATGTAATAACTTGATGTGGTAAAAAACAGCCATTTTATTCCCAGAGGAGTTCAAAGATTGCCAAGGTTTAGTTAATTCACAAACTAGAATAGAAAAGTTGAATAAGAAGCATGCATAAGCATTATAATCTTCGAGGACCATTTATGATTAACTGAGTGTGACCAACCCCGTCAAACACATATTGTTAAGCTTGAAACGGAGAGGATAGATTGTCAACATAGATCAAAAGGGTTGTCAGTATGCATAAATGCTGCAGATAATGAGTAACTGCGGTCATTGAAAAATCGTTGCTTCTCCGAATAACAATCTATGAGTGAGATTAGCTTCCAACCAAACATACTGGGTTTTATAGAAATACTCCAATTGAAATCTGCTTTCGGTTGAAAACAAAATGAAATGGAGCAATTGAAATCTGCTTTCGGTTGAAAACAAAATGAAATGGATGCTGGCCAGTAACACTTCCTCTCCTCTGACATCCGTCTACGGCTTTTTTTGCTTGACTTGATCAAATAAGTAAAAGAAGGCTTCTGCTCGCAAACCTTCCTATATATGCTAATGGTTGTGATGACATGGAACTCTTGGGTAACCCAAGCCAACAGCAAATCAAGTCTGTGCAGCGGCTTCACAAAAAGCCCTTCTTTTGTTATCTGCTGAGGTGCCGCCTAACCGGATGACCTCGCTGGAGAATTGACGCCGGTGGTACTGCTGCTTCCCTGCTCTCTCTTTTTCGTTCTAGTGGACTGATGCTTCTCATCTCTTTCTCTTTTTTGTTCTAATGGACTGGTGCTTCTGTTTCTTAATTCTTACTTTCTTTTCCGTTCTTACCTAACGTCCCCTTTCTCTCCCTATCCATTCTTTTTTAACTAAGACGAAAGGCAGCAACTACTGTAGTTTCATTCCAATCAACTTCTTCAATATGCTGCTTCTCTCCTTTCTTCACTGTCGAGATTTTTCTTTTGGGTAAAAGGTCCTTTTATGAACATTGAAAAGCAGACAATCATTTTACCAGCCAACCTGGTTATCACGAATACACAGTAAACACCTTAACAAATGAATCAACACAGAAAGTCAGGGCATCAGCACAGTATAAAGGAGATTCCAGTTCTGGCATAACTGCTTGTTGACTGAAGATGCAGCGGCTATGCTCCGGCTCAATACCCTATATTTAATCCAAAGCTTATAGAGCCACTCGGCCTACATAATGTAATAAAAGGGAGGGCCTACAACTACAAGGCAAGAATCAAGTTTCAAAGTCTAGTTCTGAGGTCGCAACCTCTTAAACCTCAGTCAAAAGTATGATCTCAGTTGTGGCAAAAGGTCCTTCCGGTGATCTGCTTCATGAATTGAAGGGTGGAACCAAGGACGACGACTGAATACCAGGAATTCAAAGATAAGGATCTCCAGAGGTCCAACTTCGTCAACTGCAGCTTCAGACTCTGGATGTTCCCTATCACTTGCAACCAGACTTAATTTTAGCAAGAACTATTGATATCTTGATGTTGGTTGGTAAAAATTCTACGATTCCTCTCTTCCCAGATTCCATAATTAGTCACAGCGAGAGTTGTTTTGCTTAGGACTGCTGGAAAGCTCTAGCGCAGTATTTAAGCATAGCACAATGAAGCAAATGAGGCCAGTCATCAAAGCTATGACTAATCTGCAGCCTATTGAAAATCTGTCAACAGAACTTGAGTGAAAGAGCAGATCATGAACAGATGATCCAAAGTTTCCTGTAGATGACAGCATAGAATACAGCTATCCTCAGTCACCACATTCCACATTTTTAACCTGTCTTAGTTCTCATTTCTTTGTACAGCGCAACCAAAGGATGAGAGAGCATTTAGGAAGATGTCCAGGGAAACCAACTAATTTCCAAAAAAGGTTGATGTAAGCGGATAACATTCCAAGCAGATTGAAAGTTAAAATTGCCTTAGGGTTAAAGGACCATTTGATTTGATCATCTTGGTTAATATCATAGCAGGGGATAGCATTAAGTTGTGAATGCAACTCCCTCAGAGCCGGTGATCTTAGAGGTATATTAGAAACTCCATGGAGCAGGACATCATGCACTTTGAGATCCACTAAGCAAGCTGCATCCTTTAGTTGTAATTAACCAATTTAGCAGCCAATAATCAATCCAAAACCAAGTATCTTTTCCATTACCAATCTTATACTGATTGAATTGCTCATATTGCTCCAAAGTTTCACAATCTAACATCATGTCCACGATAGGTCAACTGGTAGCTTAAAAGACCAACGACTGTGCCCCTTTATGTTAGATAAGTGTAATTCTATTTAATCCATAGAGTATCTTTTCTCTGAGCAATATCCCAAATATATTTACGCATTTGCAGTCTTTTCCAATCGCGGTGCCTTTTCCCCTTCCTATTTCAGCAAACGCACATCAGACCATGCTACTTTTGCACCAGTGCATTTGGTATCTTTGCTCCTAACTTCAGCTCAATCTGTCAGATCACCTCTTAGGCAAAATGAAGATGGAGCACCAGTAGACTTGCATACTGAACAGCACTGAGAGAGCTAAGTGGAGCCTGCCAGCATAGTACAGATGTTTAGCAATCCAACTAGTGATTCGATTCATGAGTCTGTCAATTAGGACTTGGCAATCTGCAATTTTCAGCTTAGTACTAATTAACAGTACCCCTAAATAGGTAACAGGAAAGGTTTCTAAGGGAAACCCCATTACTTGTACCAGAGGTTCCACGTCTGTTCTAGCTAGACCTGCTCATCTGAAAAACGTACATGACTGGTTCTATGATCCTGGCATTTAGGATGGAAACAAAATCCAGGTGTACAAGTATAGTCATCCAACAGGTTCGACAAGGCTTCCACTACCAACAGAAAAGATAGGGAGATATGGAATCACCCTATCTCAAGTCTCTGTGATTAGAGAAACCAATTGCATGTTGCAATGTGGTCTATAAGTGCATCACAAAAATGCTGTTTGCAGTGTAAAAGATGCAAAGGGTGCTAGCTCATCTCATAAGTAAGAGGCAGGCAGATTGTGGAAGGAAGACATCTTGGTGTAATATTCTCCTTATGCAAGAGTTTGTAAGGAATTACCACAGACAAGGAGGACCCCCAATGTTATGATAATCGACATTCAAAAAGCTAATGATACGTGGAGTGGGATTTTTCTCAGATGCATCATGGAAGTTGTTAAATTTTCCAATCAGTATATTAACTGGATCATGCACCGTGTGGCAACTGCCAAATTTTCTATCAGTTTGAATGGTGCTATGGAGGGATTCTTTACTTATCACAGGGGGTTAAAACGGGGTGATTCCATATCTCCCTATCTATCTGTTGGTAATGGAAGCCTTGTCCAGCATGTAGGTTGACTTCACGGGAATTACCTCCAACCACTTGGTGAATTAATATGTGGCGACCAAGAGGTATGTATGGTGGTGTTTCTACAAAGATGGATAGATCTTCCCTATCATGTCCATCGCACCACCTCTAAATAACCATTGGTTTATGATAGGTTTGTGTTACAATTTTGGGAACACGTTGCACAAGTCCAAACTTCTGAGTTGCTTGGTAACCTTTTGCATACCATGCTTAGCCACCAATGTATCTTCTTATAAACCAATGCAATTTCTCTCCAGCTTGATGGCCCACACAGATGCCCCCATGTGCTTCTGCCACAACAAGCATACTCTCCTTACACTTTCCTACACAGAACATAATCCAGAAATATGGGTCAAAACCAATCATTTCGACCTTCCTGCCTATCTTGGTGCTTCGGTTCTTCAAGAAATTGACAATTGGAGTTTGGAGTTCGCAATCACCTTCTGATAGCTCTATCCCAAGCATTTATATACTTCTTTCATGTTCTCCGACTGAAGGATGTACCTTCTTATGGATCATTATGATCTTTTAAGAATATGCTTGGCGCCCTTTTGTATACCTTACACAATCTGACTACATGCTTGACCAATAATAAGGGTACTTCTTATTAGCCAATGCACTTTCTCTCCAGTTTGATGGCCCACGCAAAGGCCCCATGTGCTTCTGCCATGAGAAGCATGGATTCTCCAGTACTCCCATTACACTTTGCTTGAAAAGAACTTAATCTAGTAGTATAGGTCAAAACCCAGCATTTGGTCTTTCAGTCTATCTTGATGCTTGGATTCTTCAAGAAATGCCGGAGTTCCCCCAATCACTTTCTGATAGCTCTATCGCAAGCATTTCTAAACATCTTTCATGTTCTTCGACTGAAGTAACCTTCTTCTGAATCTTTGTGATCACTTCACAAATGCCTTCTGGGAATTTCACTCCAAAAGTTGTATTTAGCTAAATCACTGACTCAACTATATGCCTTTGGCATGATGGATGAGATCATGTCCTTGAGTTAATCATATATTGGGTGACATTTGCAAAATAAGGGGCCAAATCCCAGTGTTTACACTTTAAATTCTCGGCCGTTGGGGAAAGACCAATTATGAATCTCCAATCACCTCAGCTGTTGTAAACCCCATCTTTAGGAAACTTCTAAGTCAATAATAAGGGACTCATACTCTGCCTAATTATTTGGGCCTGTGAAATCTACGACAAGCGTGCACCGAATGTCTCTTTTGGTTTCGTCCATCAAAATATAATTTCCATGGCAGTAGAGCTACAATAGATGCATCTAAGGCTTTCATACCCAAACTCCACTCAAAGCCAACGTCCACATAAGGAGTAGCTCTTTGTGGCTGGTATGTCAAGCTAAATTCCATGAAGCCAAGGCCCACTTCAAAGCTAAATTTCATAAAATTGGCCTCAATAATTATTACCAGATCAGTTTGAGAAGAGCTATGTTATATGGACTCGGTACAAGTGTCCGGATCGAATAAGTGTCCAAGTGTCGGATTCGTGTAACTTTTAAAATACAAGACACAGGGACACAGCAAAATATTCATATCTAGCAATACTTAATTATTTCTAAGGTAAAATGATGTTTTATGAGCACATGGTTTTAGTTGAGAACTTGTCTTGTCTCAAAGCCAAAGAAATCAGAAGCAACACTATAAGATAGTGCTGATAGTAGTATATCCTATAAGATGTGTCGGACGCATATCCCATGTCCAAGTGTCGAGCATCTGACACGGGTACTTCATGCATTTTGAAGAGTCCGTTTAACATAGGAGGAGAGAAATGCAAGGCTAAACAATGTTTTTTGATTGTAGCGTACCTCTATTCTACAGGGGTAAGTACACTAGATAGATAAGAAATTGCCTGCTCAAAGCCTTTTTCACTACTTATGGTAACAAACTTTCTATGAAGTTGGAAGCAGCTCCCTTAATTGGAGGCTTCAACACAGGTGGGCTAGACAAGATACTCTTGATGTTGCTTCTTCATTCCCACCACCATCACCAATTATCTCCCTCCCTCACTGTCCCACCTTCCCTATTCTCTCTCTCTCTCTCTCTCTCTCTCTCTATATATATATATATATATATATAACTTAATCACACGGTGCCCCAACAAAAATCACCTCTACTCACCACCTCTGATCCCCACACCCCTTCACCCCTTCCTTAACCCCCGCAACAAACCAAACAACACCCACCGCCACTAAACCACAGCCAATCCACTCATCAATCATAGATCTAACCAAGCATCCATCACAAATCAGAATCACGGCATAAATTCGGCAGCATTGACACAATACCAACTGATCCGCAATCGACAACACACATCTATGGCTGATGTTGCGCCGCACGAGCTGCAGTAAAGCTTGTGGGTGATCAGGGTGCATTCTGTGTCTCCACGCACAATAGTATATTGTTGTCGTGGTGGTGGGTAAGGTTAGTGGGTGCATTCACTTAGTTTTGATTTGAACACTATGGTGTACTGGGCCGCACGGGAGAGAGAAGGCGGGGCAGCAAGGGAGGGAGACAATCTGGTAGTGGTTCGGTGGAGTTGGTGGTTTTATTGGTGATTGAAGAAGGGAAAAAAGGAAAAGACAAAGAGAAAATAAGTAAGATTTTAAGTAGCCAAAGAATTTTGACATGCGTCTGGGCCTTTGATTTTCATTTATATTCAAAATTGGTCACGTAAATACCTTTGATGCAAATTCTGTCCCAAATCTTACAGCGTCAGTTTTCTATCCGATTCTGACATTCTATAGCATCAGGGTTTTAAATGCCCAATTTAAAAGGTCCGGGGCAAACCCTAGGGGGTTATTTGCATTTTAGCAGTTTGATAAATTCCTAGGAACAAGTCTTTTCCCATTACTTCATGCCAAGTTATCCTCAGGATACCCTACCTTGTCTTACCCCGTCAACTTGGCAGAATCACTTCTTACAGGGGCATCTAGAGGCCTACGTTGGATATGAGTAAAAAATCTCAACAGATGGTCACTATCTTTTCCTCAATTGACACCACCTCCACTTTCTTGAGGATATCTTCATTTCTAATTCTATCCCTCCTTGCGTGGCCGCACATCCACCTAAGCATTCGCATTGCAGCTACACTCTTCATATGTGGATGGTTTATCTTAGTTGCCCAACATTCTGAACCACACAATATTCGTCAGTCAACTAAAAATTACAAAACAAAAACCTTAACAACAAAACTAGCCACCAAACTAAAATGATTCATACCAATAGTAACGTTGATCTCTCTAAGCTATTCTTCCAATTAACTTGGTATCCAATCCCTTTTTCATTAACTAAACAACAAAGTCAACTGTACACAAAACTACATTAATAAATAAAATGAGTAAAGTTGTTTTCGCTTTAAAGGTATCCTATCCTATCCCTTTCCATTCCACACAAATATATCCTCGAGCATGGTCGTCAAAAAGCTCTTAACTTCTAGACAGGGAGATCCTTTATATCTTTTCGGTACTAAATTTAGTGATGAAGACACGAAAGATGATGCAATTGTTATGATGGTATCGAGCTAGTAATTTGCTAATTACGCCAAGTTGTCAGTGTGGCAGAGGAGAGGAATCTTAATTAGCCAACGTGTCCGTTGCAATGTTGGAACTGAAGGTGAACCTTACAAAGACTAAGCTTATCCTTGTAGTGGAGGTGCAGGAAATTGAAGTTCTGAAATTGTAAAAAGCTATAGGAGAGTGGCGCTTCAAGTGACTCGTTTTTATCATGCTACTTGAAGCTTCTTTGCAGAAATCTTATCCAAAGGCCACTTAGCAAACTGTAAATGAAGAAGAGAAGAGGCATAGCCCAACATTTCTACTAGTCCAACACATCCTGCTACTTCACCAGACCCCCATAAATTTGTATAGATAGGTTAAAAATGAGCTTAGTCATTACAAAAAAAACATAAAGAAAGACAATCATGAATATAAATCTTTTTATTATTTAATCTTATTCAAACCTTAAGCTCTTCCAGAATGCCTCCCGCCAATTCGTGCAACTAAATATCCAAGTCTACTAGGGATGAAGTTATTAATAGGTTTTTGAAGGGACAGACAAACAACATATTTCTAAGAGAAGGAGGCTGTCTTTAGTATCCCACTTTGTTTCTTGGAATAAAGGTTGCAATCCTGTTAAAGATGTTGAGTACTAAACCAAAATGACGATGGCAAATCTTGTTAGGAAAAGTACCAAAAGATAATTGAGGAAGGTGTTGCCCACCTTAATAACAAAATTTAAGAAAAATGTCACGACAATGGTGAGATTTACCTTCACTGCAGCTGTATCTGACACATGAGGAGTCAACTTTGCAGGAGAGCCCTCAAATTTTTGAGAGCACTCAGTATATGCAGATCCAATACCCAATCCAGCACCAAAAGCTACTGACGCCCAGCGTGTCACGGGACTCCCTGACAAGCAAAATATATAAATTCGACTTCTTAAAAAATCCATAATCAAATAGAACGGATGCAACATGATAATCTTATAACAGCATTTCTACCATTATTCCATAAGCTGCAACCATTATTTAAGGCTCCTACCCTAGCAAATTGACACACGTGCAAAACAACCTCCATTAAAAATTATGTTCCCTTGTCCACTCTCCCCCAATTGAAACCATATCAATAAATGTCAGCAGAGAGAGACAGAGAGAACGATGAATTATGGGATATACACTAGATGGAGATCTGAGTGAGGAAATTAACAGCCCCCTCATTTCCCTTCTCTCTCTCTCTGTCTCTCACACACGCAACCAGTAAGGAAATTAGCAGCTCCCTAACTTCCCTTTTGAATTGAGTAAAAACAAGATCAAGCAGTCAATGCTAAAATGATTTTCAGCAGTTTATTCAACTTGTACTCGCGTAAACGATATGATGCATACCGTTTTTCATGTGGCTATAAGCAGTACTTCTGGCTCTATACAAGACAAGAAAACGGATGGCACGCCTAAAGAATAAAGCACTCAATCATACAGCAGAATTAAGAGCTCGTCGAAGTTCCCGCTTCTCTGCCCAGAAGGATAATAAATTTGAATATTCTAAGATGCTTAATAGCTCCAAGAGGCCTGAAAGCAGCCCACGCCGTCCAACTAACTTTAAATGTTTAAAACTCCTCTTGCTGGTAAGCAAATTTCCCTCTTTCTTTTTCAATTTAGATACTGTATGCTCTTTGTATGATGGTCAAATTGATTGACCTGTTGCACGAAGGCATCCCCAGTATAGCAACAATATTGCCTTGTCCGGGTCTCCTTTAAAGTCAGGGCGTCTCTGAGCCTGGAGAGTTTCTCTAGCAAGTGAATGGTGCTCAAGTTGTTCCAGTCTTAAGAACCGTAATTAAATCATGGGAGAATTGAGATGTGGTAGATTTGGTCAACCACTAATGGAAGATAATCCCAGGTTGAGAAATAGACAGCCTTGAGCACCCTGCCAAAATGCACAAGGGAGGAGCTCATCTACAATATCTCCTGCCTCTTCTCAACCACACTATCATGTGGGATGGAACACACAGCAAAATTTCGATCCCAAAGCCTAGCATCTTTTGATAATACTCAATCACCTAAATTCATCTTTTGTTGAAGTTCTGACACTTGTTCTTGCGAAGGTCTTTGCTCGAAAGCACTATTGAAGACTAGGAAGAAGGGAAGGATTGGAAGTAAGAGAAACTTCGTAAACCCCAGAAGTTCTCCTTTCGTCAATCTCAAATAGGTTCTTCGAAGGATCCACCTTCAAAAAAACCTTGCACATAGCTAACTACAAAATGATATATATAATGGATGTAGCTTAATTTACCACAAACAGAAAAATCCTGAATTTGGGCAAGAAGCCCAAAATTCAGGAAATTCTTCCAACATCTCCAAACAAGTAGATAGTCTAGTTACAATTATGAAACTAACACTAAGAACAACATGCCAATTGTTGCAAAATTAGCGGGGATGCCAATAGATTGAACCTTTATGTAACATTAATAAGAAAGTCATTCATTAAGATCCCTAACACAACACGTACTCCTAGTCTCCTTGGCAGGTCCATTTAAAGCCTTACCCATCATTAACTACTAAATACTTGATGTATCTTTCTTCAGTATAAACTAACTTAAACAATAGATACAAGCTAACAATCATCTAACCCAGTAATAAGTACCAAGGAGATATGGACTGTAGCATATATTGTTCAATTTCTGTTCACGCTGCACACTGAACTAAATTTACATTTACATTCCCAATGCGCACTGCTCAATCTTGCATTCCATATATTTGTTTTATTTAATGTATTAGCTATTACTGCAGATAATGGACCTTGCCCATTAAAGTACACACCAACTTGACATTTTGTTAAGCATTTCCTTGCACAAAAAGAGTTTTGGATAGTGAGATTACGAAACGGGGACCTACTGGAGGAAGGAATTAAACCAGCTGCACTATTACAGACTTACGATGGCTGTGCACATATTGATAATGCACACTAATCGCCTTTTATGTTACAAAACAGACCAATGTGCACATATTTATGTACGTAATGTTCCTTAAGAGACTATAAACATTGATTGATCATATATATAATAACAAGAGGGGTGCTCCGACTGTCAAACTCAATTGATACTTCAAATGCCAGGCATCCTTATGAACTAATATTTTTCTAATTGCGACTCTAGTGCAGATTCCACCAACTCACCAAGACAACAATTGACTAATGTACCACGTAGATTTTCTCTTTTTTTTCATTTTATAATATCAGAACTTCAGAAATAGATAGTTATTTTGATAGAAAAAAAGTAAGTTGTTTATTTTCGCTCCCACTGGTAAGAATTCAGATTCAATGAATAGTGAAACATTACATATTGTAGGTTAGAAATATATGCCTGGAAGAACATTGAAAAACTCTCCATTTTGATGCAGAAAAGAACAGATAGAGACAAAGAGAGAAACGGGCTTAAACCAGGTAACTTAATAATCTTCTGGGAAACCAAAACGAACGTTCCTAGAATGGAAAACAACAGATATAAGGAGGACATACGGAAGAGGAGGAGACCGCCGAAAGCGCCGGCGAAGGAGGAGTAAACGAATCGACGGACACCCAAATTGAGGCAGGCGTCCCACTTCGCATTCAGGTCGTATTGAGGTGGTGGGATTTGCTTATTTTCTGCCATCTCCAGATTTCAGTGCTCAAACTTTTCTCTGTCCTGGTTTCTTCTTTGAAATGGAGGATTTTTGCTGTTTGCCTTTTCTCCTTCGCTGTCGAGAGAATTTTAAGGTGTCCATGCGAATCAAATTCTCGTCGCTAATTTAAGGAAATAAAGGGCTCTGTATTTAGGGGCACATAAATATTGGGCTGGGCAACATCAAATTCCGGGCTGCGTGGAGCTTGGGCCGGGCAATGTCGGATTAAAGAGTAATTTAGGGGTGTCTTAGGTTGATTTTAGAATGGTCAAACTTAATTAATTTAGATTAAATCAGGCATAAAGTGTTCAGTAAAAAAAAATAAACTGACTAAATTTGTTCCAATGTGCTCAAAGCTGATCAAGAATCCTCATTTTCTTTGATTCTAATTTAATCAGTTTTAGAGAATCAGATTTGATCAAGAGAATTACCAAAATTTCCTCACATAAAAACAGACATTAAATGCACCCTTTCACTTTGATTAAACTATATGATAATTTTGTCGCACTAAACATACTTTAATCCTTTTCTACGCAAACACCTTCAACTATTTTTAGTCTATCATGCTTAAAATGGATTAAAGTTGATTTTCAAAACTGATTCAGATATAATCAAAATGTACTTTTGAGAATTAATCACAAACGGTCTCTTACTCATTTTGTAGTTACTTATGGTAGCGTCATGAATAAACTTTTCATAAAGGGCCTAGTTCACGAATCCGACCAAGGGCTTAGAAAAATGTAGGTGAAAGTGTGTCTCAGCATAAGTATGCTCAGATAATTGGATCTTTGATGCATCTTTATAACTGTACAAGACCTCATGTATCATATCTATTGCTATTTGAGTAGATATACATGTAACCCGAGTTCTCAACATTGGCATGTTATAGAAAGGATATTTAGATATCTTAGAGGGATAATAAATTAATTATGGGATTCATTATTCTAGTTTTCCCTGTGTTTTAGAAGGGTTTAGTAATGCTAATTGGATCACAGACTCAGACGAGACCAAGGCTACTAGTGGTTATGTGTTCACCTCAAGAGGCGGTGTCATAGTTTGGAAGTCCATTAAGCAAATTGTTATATCCAGTTCTAGTAAGTAAAGTTATTGCCTTAGATTTAACTAGTACTTATTAGCAGATATACCTTTGTTAATGACCTATTCACATGCAATATCATCATTGTGGATGTTGATTTCGGTACAAGAGATGTTAAAGTCACACACAATGGTCGTGACCAAGCAAGACCAGTTGTAAATATGCAGAGGTTAGGTCCTGCTAAAACTAGAGTATCTATTGATATGGACAATAGCCTAATGGATCCCAAATCATTCGAATAATGCAGATAATAAGGACACCATACCCAACATGGGTAGATCAAGTATTATATCCCTTAGGCTACACCATCCCCGTTTTCATCTTTATAGAGGAGCTAGTTGCCCTAGAAAGCACCCTATTTTGTTTCTCGCTAGATGTGGCGACAAAAAAAACAAAGTCAAGCACTTCTGTTAAGGCAGTTCCCTTCGTCTTTGGAAAAATACGCCCCTCGATTAGTATTTGAACATCCTCCCAGAATCTATCCCTGATTAGGATACGTTGGCTGATAAGTTCTATAAGATGTTGTATATATAGTCTTCATTATAAGTGGGGTACCATGATGTAGAAGACATTGACGAAGTCTCTATGCAAAATTATTCTTTCTCACAAATTTTATCCGATGACTGCTTAACGTGACATTGGAATTTACTAGAGCCAAAGATAGAGGGGTCTCACTGCCTCGAGATTTGTACCCATGTGAAGTAAGGCGAGTCCAGTTACCTGAGGGATAGAAACTCCTTAACTTCATTAAATATAAGGGCTATGGCTCCCTTGACAGTCATGTTGATCGATTCTTGGACAGTGTGGACCTCCGGCGCGAAATTCCGCTCTGTGTCTTAAGCAATTTCCCTCTCTTAGGGGTATTGCCTTTGATTGGTATTGTTTTTTAGCTAGATTACATATATCCTCATGGGATCAAATGGAAAGGATATTTTTACAGGAGCAAAATATATACCATAATAAACTTCTATATTTGAGAAAAAAAGGCCATTAATCGAACATTAAACCAATTGGGTCATTACCCACAAATCCAGAAAATTGGTGATGATGAGTCATCAGTTGCCACCACTAACATGTTCCAAATTGATGAGTCGCAACAAGCTTTATATGAAAGCGATCAATGGGCTAAAGAAGAACATGAAAAGGTCCAAGAGGCTAATAGTGTCCATGGACGCAAGAAAATTTTGGACGATATCACAGTGCAAGAGAACACCACGATAGGAGAAAAAGCGAACGATATTAAATTGATGTCCTTTCTCATTTGAAAAGGATCCATTTGATGTTGAGCATATACAATGATTTGCTATTGTCTGATGAGCTATGAAAGTCTCTAGTCCCTGCTTTGACAAAACCCAAGGACTTTCGTGATGAATTAAGTCCCCAAGAATCACCAGCAAAACATCAACGGAGTGCTTCAAAGAGAATTTGCGCCTCGACAATGGAGACCTTCACAAAAAGGATATGCAAATTGACGATCTAAGTCACAATAGACATCTCTATACTATTGGTAAAGTAAATGAGGTGACGATATCCCGAGTGTTAGTAGATGGGGGATCAACGGTGAATCTGCTATAAAAAAGGACTATATCTGTCTTGGGGGTACGTCTTTTGAGACTTCAGCCAAGCAGGGTAGTAATCTAAGGTTTTAATCAAAATGAGCAAAGACCAACAAAAAAAATCAAAATTGAGCACCAAATTTGAAGACATAGAACATGACAATTCTTGGTGATAGATGCTGACACTTCATATAGTGTCCTTTTGGGAAGACCCTGGGTCCACTCCAATGGGATCGTCCCATCTACCCTACATTAGTGCCTAAAATATGCCTTGGGTGATGATGAGAAAAAAAGACAGATGCATTGTAGCAGATAAACTCCTTTTCACGATGTGGAAGCCCACGCTTTTTATGAGCATGTATCGGCAAGTGAAAGCAAGGGAAAAGAAAGGCAAATGGAGAAGAAGCCTCCAAATGAAACCTTTATGTCCCAAAATCAGAAAGAAGGTCGGGTGTGCAAGATTCGGGATCCTCAGGCACGTTGAAAGCATTCAAGGATGAACTTGTGTTGCCATTAAGGAAAACGGATTGCTCGTATGTCGAGACTTATCAACACTTCTTTATTTTTCCAAGTAAAAAGGGATCAAATCCTATCAGGTTCCATGCGTTGGAGAATTTGGACATTACACATACACAACCTCAGAAGAGGCAAGTAAAGCTAGAGAGAACTATTCAAAAGACCACTTATAATCCAAAGATGGTAAAGAAGTTTCCAAAAGGTCGACTTAGATTGCACCTCGACCCACAATCCTCCTCCATTTGAGATGACGATGAATCAAGACCAAGCTGATGCTATATTCATTGGAAGAACATTGAAGCACTCTTAAAAAGGCCTAGGGTATTGACATTCTAAGTGTTTTTACTAAGGAAATAGTGAACATGACTTTCTATACAACCAAATATGAAGATTCTTCTCCAGCTCCATTAGAATATGAACCCCCAAAGGGGTCTTCTTGCCCCCTTTGGGGGTTCGAAAGGCTATAAGAGCCTCATCTTTTGGAGCCATACGGATCTGGTTGTATCCAGAATATCCATCTGTAAAGGACAAAACCTCAAATCCCACAGTGGCGTCTACAAGGAGTTCTGTGATTAGGACTGAAAAGTCATCTTTGGGCAAACTTGATTCCAGTCTCAGAAGTCAATACATACCTAATTTGATAATTCTTCTTTCTGATTGGTACGATATTTGCCAACCAGGTTGGATACAGGACTTCCCTAATAAAGCCTGCTGAGCTTGGCAATTTCTGCTTCAATTTGAGCTACTAGTTCAAGCCAAAACTTCCTTTGTGTCCGTTTAACAGGCCTTTTTCCATGATCAATGGTTAGCCTATGAACATCAACTTTAGGTCAATTCCAGGCATCTCTGTATTGGACCAGGAAAATCATCTCAATATTCTTTGAAAATTTTGGTATATACTGTTAGACATCATCTTCAAACATCAAGGCACTAACCATAGTCACGCTTGTGATTCAAAAGAAAGAAGTGCTAACATTTAAGGATGCATTGCTAATGCAATACTAAAACTACTATCCCGAAGGTCGTCAAGCCTATGGGTTCATACCCCTTGGGACAAAAAATCAAGGCCATAAGTCCCTAAGGGATCAGCCCATATGGAGCAAAGGTTAAGGCCACAGGTTCCTAAAGGCTTGCCATCTATGGAAGAAGGGTCAAGGCCATAAGTTTCTAGGGGCATGTCATCTACGAAATAAAGGTTGAGGCCACAAATTCTTAAAGGCACCCGCCTGCTAAACATAGGCTACTGACAAACTCATATCCCGTGGGACAAAGGTCAAGGCCACAAGTCTCCAAGGGACAAGACCCTGTGGAACAAAGGTCAAGGCCACAGGTTCCCGGGGCCTGACGCCTGCAGAACATAGGCTGCCCACAAACTTATACCTCCTTGTGACATAGGCTATGGCAACAAGTCCCCATGGGTCCAGCCCTTAAGGAACAAAGGCCAAGGCCACAAGTTCTTAGGGGCTCATTGCCTGTGGAATATAGGCTACAACCACAGTTTCCCCAAGGGTCATCCCTTTTAGAACATATGCTACGGTCGTGAGTTTCTAGGGGCCCACCGTTTGTGGAAAATAGGCCACGACCTCAATTTCCCAAGGATCCTTATCTTATAAAGTATAGGCTTCGGGGTTCGCATCCCATAGCTTATGAGGCAAAGGTGCCCGAAGCAGTAAAGCCATATGGGCATAGGCTAAGGCCATATCCAGTTGGAACCCCTGGATCTCACCAGGATAATGCACGAAGATATTTCTCGTCTACTCAGGTGCGCAACCTGAAAGCGATGACTGGAATACCAAGGGGTGTACTTGCACGTGACAATGCTGGAAAACCTTATTTATTTGCACGTGACAATGATTGGAAAACCTTATTTATTTAAGGTTTTATCATCATGGTCAAAATTCAGTTTTACTTGCACGTGACAATGCTGGATCACTTTCTAGTGACTCGTGGACGCGCAATCCACATTAATGACTTAAACACAAAGAAAATAATCAAATAAATACAAATTTAATATAACAGTCAACAAAGTGTCCTGCCAACACAAAAAGACAACTAACAACAAAAGGCTAAAGACAAATAACAAGCACCAAATCTAACACCTAACCTTTTTTTTTTTAAGATCAGATCAATAACCATAGACAAGCACCAACTAAAGCAAGTCCAAGGAACCTGACCCCTGCACTGCCACGCCCCATTGCCCGAAATTGTCAAGCACGACCATGCACACACGCAACAACGTGTGTCACCATCACTGCCACAGTGCCGGATCACCCATTGGCGTCATTCTAGTCCACTGTTATTGCCTAACAATAATGAACCAACATAGCTTCATCGTGACCGACTGACATCAACAACGACTGACATTCTAGCAACCAAATTCACACTGAGAAACCCAGCTCTACTGGCCACCTTGTGCTCTCATATCATAGATCTAACATCACACAAACTCCCCATGAATAGCCCACCTCGTAGCCACAGACCTAGTATCATAATTCATCAAGCACATCACAATTCATCACAATGCCCCATGAACATCCCAACTAACATAAATTATATTCCAATGTGTAAGCACGGAAACTGTGTGCTAACATAATTTTCTCTGCTTGACATTTTCTTTACCGGATTTATTATTATCAAATGAAAAGGCAACGTAATTCTAAGGTTTCTAAAATATCATATCTTTTCAAGGTTTTAAATATTTAACCTTGGTCTATTTCCTTGTATCGACTTTGAATCTTAAAAGTATTTTCATTTTACAAGGCATTTTCATTTTGCCTCGCAAAAGAGTAATGCCTTTTGGGCTTAAAATTGCTGGGGCAACACACTGGAGAGCCATGACAGTCATCTTTGGCTATTTTCTCCATGACAGTATTGAATGCTATGTTGATGACTTGGTAGTGAAGACCAAAGCTCGTCTTGACCATCTCAAGGACTTGAAGGTTATCTTTGAAAGGCTTAAAAAATACCAACTAAAGAAAAATCCCCTAAAATGTGTGTTTGGGGTTTCTTCTGGAAAGTTTTCAGGCTTTGTGGTTCGCCACAAGGAAATTGAAGTTCATCTCATCAAAATAAAGGCTATTGTGGAAATACCGCCCTCGAGGAATCTAAAAGAACTCAGGGGCCTGCTAAGAAAGCTCGTTGTTAACCTTCCAGTTATTTAACTGTAGATTATATTTGGTTTTGATGATAACAAACATTGATGTTTATGTTGTCTAACAAGCATTGAGTTGATAAAGCAATAGGAACAATCTCATACTCATGCAAACGGACTATTAGACGAGCAACACGGTCAAAGACTCTCAACGGAATGCATCAAAGAAGGAATTTGTCGATTGAATTTTACAATGCTTTTATTTCCTTCTTTGTAGACTAGACATAGAGAGATGATCGTTACAATGATTGTATACCTAGAACTTGCCCATAGGTTTCCTT
Organism: Escallonia herrerae; assembly: GCA_033070095.1. Classification (NCBI taxonomy): domain Eukaryota; kingdom Viridiplantae; phylum Streptophyta; class Magnoliopsida; order Escalloniales; family Escalloniaceae; genus Escallonia; species Escallonia herrerae. The sequence continues at coordinate 59,896 of JAVXUP010002081.1, read as the reverse complement.
TGCATGCATATAAGTTTTTCATTCTTTGAAAATAAGGAAACTGCATTTTCTGGAATGCAGTCGACTGCATTGGAATGCAGTCAACTGCATGTTGGGCAGTGAGGTATTACAGTCGACTGCAATACTTCTAGTAGCCTATTACAGTCGACTGTATTGCAAGTTGGAAATTTAAATTTCCAACGGCTACTTTTGGGATTACAGTCGACTGCAATGACACATTTACAGTCGACTGTATTTACCGTTTGGCACATTTAATGCTTCACCTAACTCCAAACGGTCATATTAATTCTCACCTCTATAAATACTCATCTTCGGCATAGTTTTGATTCATCAATTGCATTCAAAGCTCTCTTATCTTTCATATTCTCAAAGATCAAAGCAATTGTTCAATCTCTCTTGGTTTTCATTGTTTTCTCATCCATTTCAAGAGAGCATTTATTGTAAGCTTACATTTAAGAGATATACACTTTCATAAGTCATCATACACTCATCTCTCTTGTTTTAGAGCTTAAAGTTGTACTCATCTACTTCTTGAGAGTGAAATCTTGTACACATTTCTTCATCTAAAGTGTCTTATATCAAAGCTTGGGATTGTCAAGCTTTGGATCTTTGGGATTGTCAAAGCTTGTTCTTGATGTGGGCATAGCATCAAGGGATTGTAAGAGGTTCGATCTTGACCTGTAAGAAAGATCATACTAGTGGATTCTAGGGCCTTTCAAGGGACTTCCTTGAAGGGGTGGACGTAGGCTTGAGGGTATATCAAGCCGAACCATTTAAATCTCCTTGTCAAGTATCTCTAAACCCTTCTTTCCTTACATTATCGTTTTACATTTGTGTTGAGATTGACTTGTTTGCTTACTTGAGATATTGTGTTTGAGGTTTGTTGATTGTGGCTTTTCAAGTGTTATTCTTATCCTTTCTGAGTTTATAGTATTTACTTGTTATTTTTTAAAGTAATCTTAAAACCCTATTCACCCCCCTCTAGGATTATCTTTTTGGTTTCACTCGCGTATATCAGAAGATTCATCTCTAATCTTGCAGGGGTGCTGTTAGCCTTTCTCATGCCTTATGAAAAAAGACACCCCATTTGTTTGGGATAAATTTTGTCAAGAGGCATTTGACGGAATCAAAGACTACTTGATGAAACCGCCAGTATTGATGGCCTCTAAGAAAAGGGAAACCCATGATCCTATACAGGGCAGCAATGGATACTTCCCTAGGATCTCTACTGGCTCAACATAGTAATCAGGGAAAAGAAAATGCCTTATAATTTTTGAGTCAGACATTAGTTGGAGTAGAATTAAGGTATACGACCATGGAAAATGTGTGCCTTGCTTTGGTGTTTGCTCTCCAAAAATTCAGGCATTATTTGAGAGAACATGTAATCCATTTAATATCTAGAGCTAATCCCTTGAAGTACATTCTATCAATACCGGTATTAACATGATGACTTGTAAGATAGGCAGTTATTCTCCACTGGTTTAATATCGAATATGTTCTACAAAAAACTGTTAAAGGACAAGCCCTTGTAGATTTTCTAGCTGCCCACTCTATTCCAGATGATTCTCTGCTAGTGTTGGATCTCCCTGATGAAGAGTTTATACAGACAAAGATTAAAAAAGGGTGGAAAAATTATTTCGATAGTGCTTTAAAAATCCTGATGGTAAAAGACAAAATGATCCAAAGAATAACCAATCTGATATTGGGATAGTCTTTGTTACCACAGAAGGGGGCATAATCCTCCATTCTTTCTCTTTAACAAGGTATTGTTGGAATAATGAAGCCGATTATGAGGCCATAATTGTGGGGCTCGAGCTATCCCTAGAGGTTTTGATAGATGATTTAACGATATATAGAGATTCAGAATTGATCGTAAAGCAATTGAAGGGTAAATATTAAATAAAAAAATCCCAACCTCTTGCCTTATTACGAGAGGGCATGCTATCTATTATTAAAATTTCCAAAGCTTCAGATCTGATATGTTCGTAAATGACCATCACAGTGGGGGCACGAAGAATATTAAAGCCTTATGAATTGAAAAGGTCGTTGTGGACGTGCAAGTAGATGAGGTCCTTACAATATCAGAAAGGTCAGAAGGACAAGACCCGTTAGACTGGCATGAACCATTCATAGAGTATTTGCAACATGGAAGGTTGCCCGATAACCGTGCTAAACGAGCCGAGATTTGAAGGTGCTCCGTACAGTTTGTAAGGTGGAAAGATACTCTCTATAAAATATCTTTAGATGGAGTACTCTTAAGGTGCATCACTAAAGGTGAGGTTGAGAGAGTTATGAAGGAAGTCCATTCTGGAACCTGTGGAGCCCACTACTTTGGTTCTAAGCTACAAATGTAGATAAAATGCTTAGGATACTATTGGCCAACTATGATAGTTGATTGTATTGGTTTTGCTAAAAGGTGTCAGACATGCCAATTTTATGGTGATTTCATTCACAGCCACCTGGAACCTCTGCATTTCATTGCATGTTCATGGCCATTTGTCGCTTGGGGGATGGATGGCATAGGACCGTTTACCTCACCATAATCGAAAAGACACCGATATACCTTAGTGGTAACTGATTACTTCTCAAAATGGGCCGAAGCAGTTGCTTTGAAAGATATGAAGTGGGAACTGTCACAGACTTAATCAGGACCCAGATAATTTGCAGATTTGGGGTTCCTGAGTCCATCGTTACTGACAATGCAAAGTACTTCAAGGAAAGGATGCTATATAAGCTTTAAGCCAAGTACAACATAAAGTATAACCATTCATCCAGGTACCATGCTTTAGTAAATGGATTGGTAGAGGCTTTGAATAGAATTTGGTGTAAGATTCTCAAAAAAATCGTTGACAAAAATAAAAGAAGTTGGAACGAAGGCTTTCTGAAGCTTTGCGGGCATATCAGACTGCATTTAGAACCTCAACCCGAGCCACTCCATATGCGCTCGTGTTTGGAAGCGAGGCAGCTTTGCTGCTCGAAGTCTAAACCATCGTTACATGTAGCTATCCAAGAATCACACATAGTTAAATAAAGTGTTCATATCAGGTTGGTTGAACTAGAAAGTCTCAATGAGAAAAGGCTTATTTCTCTGCAGAGTCTCGAGAAAGGATGGCAAAAAGATCCGCAACCGACAAACTTTCGACCCACTCCGATCCAATAGGAGCGGGTTATTTTGACTTTGACCAGGTCACGGGGTGGGTACAGTATTTTTTTTTCCAAAATCCACAGTAGGTTAGGGTCGAGTATGGTATGGTATTCTATCCAACCCGCCCTGTATCCGACCAGCCCCGCGACCCGCATCCGCCCCCACCTCGGTATACTTACCCTATGCATCAAGCAATCTTAGCCATCCATTCTATAATATATATATATATATATATATATATATATATATATATGTTTGTCTCAAGAGACCCTTGATTCTACCTTCTTTCTCATTCTCTGCCTCTGTCGACTTAGACTTTCCCATCACGACACTAACCGTCGCTGCCTCGTCTCTCAATCTTTGAGACTCTACCGATGGCTCCACAGCCGGTCGTCGCTGTCTCATTCTTCTCTCCTCTCCCCCGCACCGTCTTTGGTTAGCCCCACAGTCACAAACCAGTGAAACCACCTTCACGGCTCCATCGCCGACCGTTGTCGGTGCCTCCTCCTTCTTCTCTCCTTCTTATCCCGAATCCAAGGTTAGTTCTTCTTATCATTTCTGTAACGTGATTCTTGTGATAACATTTCTATAACATCCTTTTTATCATTTCTATCGACCATCTGTCCAAATTCAACGCATTTTGCCAAATTGATTTTGGTGATTCTTGTGATTAATCTAATTCAACGCACTTCGCCTAACATGATTCTTCTGATTAATCTTGTTATAATTGATTACTAAATATGTGGGTATGTAGTTTAATAATTGAACTTCTCGGTCTTTTTCTGTGATAAAGGGAATTGTGTTTCTTTGTCTAATTACTCCTAATATCTAATGAAAACTTCTTTCCGTTTTCATTCCAGCTTGACTAGAGAATTCAGGCAATGTATAGTAGGAAGGTGGCTAAAGGAAAGGCTGCTAGTGCTGCTGCAACCATCTCTTTCCTTCGTTTAAGTTTTCAGAACTGATAAAATTTTTGTTATTTTGTAGACATCATTTCACGGCGAAGACTTCATTTTCACGATGATTGGTTAGGGTCTTACAACCTTCATTTTGTAGTTGACTTATTCTTTTGATTCATGTGTACTACTACACCTATTTGATTCTACTGCATGCATGGTGGGATGTTTGCTAGAGACAAAGAAACTACAGTGAAACTTCCTAAATGGTTTTTTGAAATTCTGTAGTGAAACTTCCTACTGCATCGTACTAGCTACGTTCTTTTGAAATTCTTATCAGAATGTGAACGTTTGCTTTTTTTAGATTGTCTCTGAATTGTTTTTGAATGATGGGCATGAACTGGTATGAATTGTGTTTCTCTGTTTCTTTATGTGAATTAAGGGAATTGGTCTTTCGTGTAATTGCTCGTACTACTTGGAATTGGGGTTTTATTGCTTAGTTGCTATATGATATTTTTTTAGATATACCAATGCTACTTATAAAAGCATCCATGTATAATTGCAGGGGACATAGTCCTGTAATTTTCTATTGTCGACTTAATTCAAGCTTTGTGTATTTCAGTTATTTCGGTGATCAAGTCTTCTTTGATTTTACTCTTTACCTTTTTTTTTGTATCTATTTAATTTAATGTCACTCTTTTCCTTTTAATTTTTTTTCAGTGAACAGTGACTGCGTTTGTATTTGGAGTGCAAACTAGCTGGACGCTTGCTTTGGAAACTTTTATGTTGATTGCTTTGTTGAATTTGTATTGCAATTAAACTATTTCAGATGTGGTGTAATCTATTTGAACGATAATTTGGACTATGGTGTAATTTATTTGAACTGCGTTGTAATTTATTAATTTCTCGCTTAGGATTTTTGGACATTAATTTGATATCTGGCTAGTTTATTTTGTATGATACAGTTTTGTACAGGTTTTGTAATACATGTTCAAAAAGTAAAAAAAAATTCTACTAAACTAAGAAGAACTATTCAGGGCGGGGCGGGGCGGGTTGGTGCAGGTTTTGAGTGTTTTAGCGAAGGGCGGGCGGATAGGGGCGGGGGTGGGTCTTCCAACTATCCTTAGGATCGGATATGGTATTGTATATAAATCACCCGGTGGCAGGGCGAGGCGAGCTTCCATGACTAGCGGGGCGGGTTCGAATTTCGTAAGATCCACATCTGACCCGTCCCATTACCATCCCTAGTCGAGATGTGCCAACAACAGATGGAAAGTGCCTTTAACAAAAGAGTAAGACTGTGGTCGTTTGAGAAAGGGGATCTTGTTCTCATGGTTACGATCATTGTCACTTGAAGGACCAAAAAGAAACTGGAGTCTAAACAGGAAGGGTCTTACGTTATCGAAAATGTCTATTCTAATGGAACATACCTGTTAGTCACCATGGACGGGGATCGAGTAATCCCTCCCACGAATGTAAGATTGTTGAAAAAAAAATATCAGTGAAGGAAATGCCCTCTACGCTGAAAACCCCGAAAATGGGCTGTCAACGAAAATTTAGGGTGTAAAAAAAAAATCCCCGGTTGGCTGAAAACCCTAAAAGGACAGTCTAGGCAAAAGTTAGGGGCAAAAAAAAGAAAATTGCCTGTTAGGCTGAAAACCCGAAAAGGGCGATCTCAGCAAAAGTTAGGGCAAAAAAAAAATGCCCGCTAGACTGAAAACTCTAAAAGGGGTGGTCTAGGTAAAAGTTAGGACCGAAAAAAATTAACTAAATATAGCCCGCTACGTTGAAAACTGTGAAAGGCGCAGTCTAGTAAAAGCGCAAAAAAAAAATTTGTTGAACTACATGATGACTTGATCCTTCGGTACAAAGGTAACTTGGGACATATTCCTCAGGTTCAGTCGTAATAATCAAAAGAAAATTTATTTCTCATAAATAAATGAAAAAAATATAAAATCCTTGAACTAAGTCATGACTTGATCCTCGGGTACCTTACTTGGGGGGTACTCCCTATGTTTAGTCGCAAAAATAAAAAAAAATCTTTTCAGATAAAAAAACAAAAAAAGAAGTTGTTGAGCTATATAATGACTTGATCCTTCAGGTATGTAGGCAGTTTAGGGCATATTCCTCACGTTCAGTCACAGTATTCAAAAAAAAAATTCTTCTACCAAAAATTATTGAACTACGCGATGGCTTGATCCTTCAGGTAGCTCGGGACGTACTTTCAAGTGCAGTCCCAGGAAAAAGAAGTGTTTCAAAGGAAAAAAGATTTCTTCACAAAAGAAATTTTTAAGTTAATCTACATGACTTCTTTGAGTAACGTAGACATCTTGTATCCAATATCCAATATCTACGTCTTGTATCAAATATCCAAGACACGTACTTCTAAGGTGATAATGGAGGACCTCAGCGACTTCCTCAAAAGTATTGCAATGTCCTTAGGCTTTTAGCAAAGAAAGACTAAATAGATATATGAGTTGGTCAAGAGCGACAAGAAGAATGCTTGCAGGAACAAGGAATAATGTGTTGCACGAGAACAAGCTGTTTTTTTTGACCTACTTCAAGATAGTTTGCCGCTCGAAGCGTCTAGAGCTTAAGAGAGAACGACAAAAGTTGGGTTGCCAAATTAGTCGTGATTCAATCTTTTAGCAAATCCAAAAAGTCCGAATCACGAGGGGCATTTGGTGGCACCCAATTTTGGCACCAAAAAAAAAGGAAAAGTATATCCCTACTAAAAATGTCATGGGCAAACATAAGCCCATATTAGAATGAAGAAGCTTTTTTGTAGAAGCCCAACAATCATTGACCACTATCCATAGTTGGAAAGGGGCTCGTTGGGCTTGTCATACCAGCCCATGACTCTATGGAGAGGAGTCCCAAACTTTGGGCCTGAAGAGAATTGGACGGATGATGAGTTTGAAGTGTTAACACATGTACAAAATGCCAAGTTAAGTGGACTTTAAATGGGTGATTCCCAAGTGATAAGATAAAGCTTATCACCACAGACTGAAGTATTGTGCAAGGCTTGGATTTCTAAGCAATTTTGGAGGATAAAAGGAAAGCTGTTACACAGAGGGCGAGAGGAAAAAGAGGAAAGGAGTCAGCAAAAGGAACCAAAGAAAGACTCAGCAAACGCAAAGGAAAAAAAAGGAGAGAAGAACAGGCACTGTTCCGGCAGAAAGGAAGAAAGAAGAGAAAAAAAAACAGGGAAGAATGAGATTAAGGTGAGTCCCATTTCCTTCTTTTCATTTTCAATTTTTAATTTTTTTTTACTTCATGTAAAATTTCGAGCACTTTTCATGATGTATTAGGATTCTTAAAGAAATAAAACTTTTCGTGTGTGTTGAATCCATTATTTGTGTTTATTTAATTAGAGGTTGTCGTGGACGTAATTAACGGTCGGCTTTTTAGCCATCCGAAAATATGAATCAACTTTATAAAATAATAAACGTCGTTATATATATATATACAACAGAATTTAGTGACACAAGATTCAACGCTAATCAATAGCACGAAAAATGTTTCATCACTCCCATTTCCCATATTACAGTTCTTGTGTCTGATTCCTAATAATAACAAGAAAAATTATTATTATCAGCGCGCACATTAACATTAGCGCCCGAGTTAATAAACCAATCTATTGAGTTAATAATGTTTAACTCTTGACAACTAACAAAATACCTGATAGCAAGGCTTGAGGAACTGGTCCCCACAATCACCGCATTCGCTTGTGGTCTAGGGGCAACCAGAGGATCATTGGAATTAGGAACTTGACCCTTCTTATAGCGTCCTTCCAAACATCTAGCAAGGAAAAAAACCTTTCTTTGACCAATACCATTACCATTTGGCTTATTGTTATTGTGGTCATTTTGTTAATTCTTATTAACTACTAATCCATGACATAGAAGACATAGTCAAAAGGTCCTCCACTTTAATTAGGACGCTACCAAATTTACTTTAATTTTATAATCCAACAATCGCCACCACTAGCCACTGCTCCACCCGCAACCCACTCCCCCCTCCCCCCCTTCAAACACCAATATCCAAGCAACGCCAACCCACAACCGCCGTCGCCACCATCACAAAGTGTCCTCTAACCCAATCCCCATCCAATACCCCCACTCACGCCGACCACAAATCAAACCCATCGTTAGAGAAGAGATAAAGAACTAGCTAGCGATGAGACGACAACACATGCAATGATGTTTACTTAGGCACATAAGAACCCGGTGAAAGATGGAGAACAGTGGACGAAAGATACAACTAATTCATGCACATTCATATGACTTTTGCGTTTGACCAGCTCTTTCTCCACTCTATTGACAAGTATATCCCATATTTCGCTATGCGTCGTCGAGTTCGGCGCGCCGCAATCAGGGAACCAGGTGGAAACAACGGCTCATAAGGTGGCCTTCATTGTGTTTGGCAGGAGCGTTAGGTTTGATTTTGGTGGGGTTGGGGTTGTTAGAGGCAGCGGTGGTTAAGGTTTGATTTCTGTGGGGCTAGGGTCATTGGATGCAAGGAGCTTTGTGGTTTGGGGTGAGGATTGAGCGGTTGAGATGAAGTGGCAGCAGCGGCTAGGCTAGGGGTCCATTTTGGTGGCGTTTGGATTAACTTGAAAAAATAAAGGATAAAGGGGGTAGAATAGACATTTCATCATATATATATATATATATATATATATATATATATATATATATATATATATATATGTTGAAATTTTTAACTGATACAACGGACCGTTTGCAACTAATAAAATTAAAAATGACTTTTATGGTACAGTAAGCACCACAGGGACCGTCAGCAATAAATAAATCTAAAGACGATTTTTACGGCCAAGGCCAACCACAGGTGTGTTCTTACACTTTTTTTCTTTAAAAAAAAAAGGACAGCCCCACGTCAAACCACGAAAAGTCTCTAAGCAACTCCAATTAACAAACACTGTTCGAGGTGCCAACTGCACCAACGATCCTAAAGACATGTCATCAACATCCTTCATATGAGCCTTTTCAACCTCAATTTTGATTTGAGACTATTTCTAAGACAAGACTACGGAATGACAGCAGCTGAACGATAAAGAAGGCTTTTGGCTTTGAGGAGAAGTGGGTAGACATCACAGAAGGCTGACTTTTGGGGCAATTAAGTAACCAGAAGGCCAAACCGACCAACTACTACATAAATCGCAGACAGGATCCTCTACTATAATAACCCTTTTAGTGACTACTGATTGCCGCTAAGAACGAGTACATCGCTATTGCATTATAGTGACACTCTTCTCTCCCTAAAATCCCTTTAGCGAGAATTGTAGATCTGGTGCAGACTACACCGACGCTCTTCAAAAGAGCCTTTTCATGTCCCAATGAGACACTTTCCACGACCAAAGGGTACAGAGCAGGTGAACAATAGAGAAGGCTTCTGGGGTTGTGGATAAGCATGCTGACATCAAATAATGCTTGTCTAGGAATCGGTCCAGCAACATCTAGAAGTGTTCTGAGTAGATAAGATCAAGCTCTCAGGGGTATAAACTGAACTTACCAAAACAAAAAGAAGGCTAAGCCATGACCTCGGCTTGACATCATACAAGGTGGTAGAGATTCGGTCTAACAATGTTTCAAGGAATATGTGTGCACATCTCTAAGTACAATCAGTTCAGATCAGACAAGACCAGGGACATGGGTTCGAGCGAAGAAATCATTTCACTAGTATGATTTTGATGGCCTCGGCCTAAAAGCACCAGAAAGAAGCAACAAGTTGCAATTTTCAAACTAAAGATTAATACCAAAAGATGCCACTATAAGCTCAAGTATTAAATGACAATGACACATGACCAAACTAGGAATGATAACCATGCATTAACTATAGAGAGAAGTTGCTAACTCCATACCATCTTGTGACACTCGTTTTGAGAACGATAGCAATCAGTAGTGTGAGTCGCTAAGCATAAACAGATTACGAATCTGAGGATGGAAATTTAAATGTAATAGAGAAATGAGAAAAAAAGAACAGCAAATGCAATGCACACACATCGAACAGGAAACTTCCACTACAAAGAAAGAGGAAAGTTTCAGAACCACATTTCTCTCAACATATAAACCTGCTGCTCCCAAATCAGACCTCATATTACTTCCAAGTATAATTCAAAACTTACATCCAAATCCAGGTTATATGTAACTATCACAAATCTAGCCCCTCCATCCAGAAAGAGGAAAGTCTATATCCCATAAACCAGCACTAGAGAAGAGACACGAACCCTTAAACAAAAAGTTAAGTTCCCAAGCCCAGATAAGAAATGCCCATCCACTCACAGCAATCCATGGTGTATCTCCAACCACGAGTCAAAATTCACAATGCCCCTTTTTTCCATAATTTACTCTGAAAGCCATCTATCTTTAATCACATAAAGGTTTCACCTTGAACCTGTAAAGCAGCTTTTTCTTCTTCGCTGTAGGGTTATCAACAGTGAGCAGTATCTTACCAAGCTCACTGATTTTGAAGCTATTAGACACCACTGGTTCATCATTTGCAGTGAACTTCCTTGCCTTATGGATGATTATGGTGTACCCACCTTCAGTATTGGGCACATATTCAGCACCATAGCTCACTTCCCACCCAACGACGCGTAGCTCCCAAACAATAATGCATTTCTGCGAATTGAAGTTACCCGATCACTTACAAGAACATGGGATCTTTCCATCATAAAAAAAGAAAAACTGAACATAAAGCAGAATGTATCAACTAGAATAAGTCAGGAAGGCTGCAAAACTCATTCCAAGTTTGCAACTGCACCTCATTAACAATGATTTCCACTGTTTGCTTGGTCGAGGGTTTTACGGTAACCTCTGATGCCGGATCATCATCTGTGAATTCCGGATTGCACTCGCAGAAATCTACACTCAAGCCACCATATCGAATTGGTACCTGCTCTGGAGTTATGTATCTGTTTTACCATTGCAAGCATGAATTTTTTTTTATTTCAACAAAGAAGACCATTTCAAGCTAAAGTCTCAATGTACAAAACACCAATTCTCACTCACTTGAAAAGGGTTTCAGCCGTTTTTGCTGGGCTGGCAAATACAAACTTGCTTTTGGTCCTTTGGGTCAAGAAAGGACTAATCATTGTGTAGAATGCCAGATACCACCATGGAACATTGATGAACACCTAAAGTAATCCGATTCAATTAACATCAAATTAAGTGCTAAGGAAATGTATTTGATTAGAGAAGCAGCAACAAAATACCTGTTTAGCAACGAATTCGGGGTAATTGTCCTGGAGCAACATCAAAGCTTGTCTGGTGGCAAGCCGAAGCTCCCTCTTTGCTGGTCCGGGGGAGTTCTTTAGATCACTAACCTGAAAAATAGTACAGATACCGCCAGGACTAAAGTCAAGCTTCCTAATACTCCTCTCCAGGAACTGAATTCGCCACCGCAGGAACTTCATCCTCTTCTCCTCATCAGCAAAGGTCTTTTGGTACAACTCCTTGTTCTGAAACTCCCCATACACATTATAGCACACTGGGTGCCCCTCTTTGTCAGAACCATGCATGAAAACAACCTTCTCCAAATCATCCCCAAGGTCCTCGTCGACCAGCGCATCGATGCTGAACGTTTTGCGCCAGCGGATCGTGTCCTTTAGCATTGCGAACGCGTCCTTCGGCTTGAAGTCACGCGCTCTGAGAAATTTCAGCAGCATCACGTCGCTCCTCTCGTCGGCGAGCAGAGGCACGCCCCAGATAGAGACCTCGTCGGGCGAAGCCGAAGCCGCAACTTTGATTTCAGTCTCTTGGGTCGATGTTTGGGGTTCATCTGCTTTGGGCTGGGGCGCCACTGGGAAATCGAATTCGTGGCTACTAATGGCGGCTTGAACTAGCTGCTTCAGCTCATCGAGTGCCGCCCTTTCGGAATCCGAGAGATCTGCAACTCTGTTGCTCTCTTCTTTGAAAGAGACTAGAGACCTGGGGACCTTCTTGGGTTCGGGGGTTGGGTTTGGGATTTCAGGTTCAATGAGCTCTTGTTTGGACTCGTGGGAGGGTGGTGGTGGTGGTGGTGGATGTGGAGTTTCTTTTTCGGTTACGAAAATGAACTCCGGGGATTCTGAGGACGGTGGATGTGAAGGTGGGCCTTTGTCGGGTACTGAAGGAGGAACATCTCCAGTGGGTGTTTGGAGGGTAACAATAGCAGGGGGAGGTGGGTTGGTAGATTCGTCGGCCATGTCTGAGTTTAGGATAGAGAAATGGAGGTGAAGGGGCGTTCGGCGGAGAGAATTGCTGTAACTTACAAGAGATGCTGGCGAAAGTTGAGAAAGTGATGAAGATGCGGAAAGAAGTATTTCTTGGAGAGAGAGAGAGAGAGAAGAAGGGTGGTGGGTTTACAGCGGTCGGATTGAGAATCTCGAGTTCGTGTTTGGTTGTTGACGTGTCGTGGTTAGGCTCCAGGTTTTACTCCCGAGCGGTTTCAACTGTATGGCATAACATATTGATATTTTCATTTCGGTGTAATATTATTTAAAATTATTCAGAAAAATAGATGAATGTCTTTTTTTTTTTTTTTGATGAAAGGTAGAAAATATATACCAAGAGGGAAATAGCGGATGTACAAAGAGTGTAAAAGTCGTTGACAACCCCAACCACCGGAGTAATAACGATCCAAAAGACTACAAGCTAACCGGCCAGAGATGACTACAAAATAAATTACAGGAACAAAACACCACATGAGTAAACATCAACCCAAGCATCAATCGGAATGATGATCTGCATGTAGTAGCCACTCTGAACACCCGATCTCAATCGACAAGCAAAAGTAGCGAGAGCTGACGACAGGCCGAGAACACCTGCAGTACCCAGGACAATATGCACTGAGTGCATCTTCCTGCAGTTAACAGTCATCGCAGACCAAATATGTACATCAGTGTCTGGAGTCCCTGGAGGAGTTAGACTACTCTGAATCTAATGCACAATGTGAGAGGAGGCAAGTAAGAAAATAATATGGTAGAAGTTAGCAGTATGAGCCCAATGAACAACAAAAGCAGTAGCTAGTAAGTAATCTGATGCTGTGCAAACCGTAGAACAAGCACCTACTGGGACCTAAGAAGAATTGAGCAAGACCAAACCAATACCAAACTGGAGGGCATCCGCAGCAGGTTTGATAAAGATAGAACAGAAGGTTGGGGAGGAAGGAATGGGACAAGGGCAGGAAGGCAAGACGAAGAGGGGGTGCAAGGGGGGATGCAAATGCTTGAAAGGAAGAAGACAAGTAGGCTGGCTGAGGGCCATTCGATGAATAGCTCGGCACTCACGGGGTTGAATTTTCCAGATATAGGAAGAGAAGAGGTGAGTGGAACGGATGCGAAGGAGAGTAGCACGGGCCTTTGTCACTAAAGTGGTAGGAATAAAAGTTTCGTGTTTGAACACTACCACATTCCTTCCAATCCAAATGTGCCAAAGTACGAGCACAATCAAAATAAAACGCATCAGGACGGTAGAGGGGTGGAAAAGGGTCTTCTGGAGCCAGTCCACTAGCCAGTCTTTCACAGAGCCCATGCTTAAACCCGAAGAGTGAGAACCTTAGTCGGTGAGCCAGAAGAGCTTAATGAGATCACAATCCAGGAAAAGATGAAAATGTGTTTCAGCAGAAAGGGAACAAAGGAGGCATGCATGCAAAACTGGCCAGTGGCATTTACGTAAGACAGTCATGAGAGGCAAACGTTCATGCACTAATTGTCAGAGGAAGTATTTAATTTTCTCAGGGATGGGAAGGCGCAAGAGTTTTTTCCAAACATACGGGTTGAGAGCCGGTACTGAGCACTTTATGTTTAAGAGGGCTAGCTGGTGATAAGTATCTTTAACCATGAAACTTCCAGCGCACTCATGTGGCCAGAATCTAACATCTTAAGTGTAGTCAAGACTAAGGTCCAGGCGAAGGATCTTAGCGACCAGCTTTGGGGGAAATATGCTAAAAAGTAACGGAACATTCCAAGTTCGAGAGTTTGGGATGAACAAATAACAGAGTTTTAAGTGAGAGGTAAGAGGCCGGCAACAGACTAGCAGGTCAGATGAAGTTATAGATGGCAACCACCAGTCCATCCATACCGAGATAGATCGTCCATCCCGATGTGCCACTAGACGCCCTGTTTTAAAGTTCGCTGGCCCACCAATAGACTGCGCCATACCCAAGAACCAACTCTAGTATACCAAACATCAAGAAAGTTCTTGGAAACGACCTTTGAGGACTCGAGCAAAGAAGGAACTAGGTTGGTTCCATAGCTTCCAGGCTTGTTTTGTAAGTAAAGCTTGATTAAAGAGTCGAAAATTCCTAAAACCAAGACCACCGAGACTTTTGGGTAGGCAAAGCGAGGGCCAAGAAACCCAGTGAATTGACGTACGGCTTGCCTCGCCAGACCACCAAAAGCGAGCCTAAATTTGATCAAGCTAAGAACAGATAATCACTGGAAATGGTAAACCGACATGTAGTGAACCAGAACAGAAGAAACAACAGATTGAATTAGAGTTGCACGCCCAGCCTTATTGAGAAGGAGATCAAGCCAATCTGCACATCGATCTTGGACCCGGACAACAAGACTACGGAAGATGTCCTTTTTCTGCGTGAGGATGTCTAGGTTAATGCCAAATATTTTCCAAAGGAATGATAGCTCTGAAAATCAAAGCCCCGCTCAATAATTTCTTTAGTAGAACTGGAGGCATTAGGACTGATGCAAAGAGAAGACTTGCTCCAGTTAATACTTTGGCCCAAAAAATTGAAGTAATAGGCGAGGATCGACCTAATTACTGCAATTCAAGTACTAACATCCTTGTTGTTCAGGCGTAAGAAAAGGTACAGATCATCAGCGTACATGAGGTGAGTGATAGGTGGAGAGGTTTTACCATCTGTGATGCCTTCTATTTGGCCCCGACGCTTCGCTGCCAGGAGGGCTGCTATTAAAATTTCAGAGCTGAGGATAAAAAGGTAAGGGGAAAGCGGGTCGCTTTGTTGTAAGCCACAAGATGGCCAAAAACGGGCCGTAGGCGCACTATTAACCCAAACTGAATATGAGACTGTGGAAACGCATTGAAGAAGCAGGTTGACCCAGTGATTGGGGAACCCCCAGGGGGAAAGCACGGATTGCAGAAAACCCCAGTTTAACCCATCAAACGCCTTACTCAGATCAAGCTTTAAAGCCACTAAGATGATCCCCCTCTTTTCTGCCGGTGGATGCAGTCAGTGAGTTCCCGGGCCGACATGATACTATCGGGAAATACAACGACTGGGAATAAAAGGCATTTTGGTAAGGAGAGATGAGGTCTTTCATTAAAGGATTAAGGCAATTGATCAAGACCTGGGAAATAATTTTGTAAATGACATTACATAAGCTGATGGGTCGAAAATCAGAAGCTACAATCGGGCACCAGATTTTTGGTACTAGAGTGATAAAAATGCTATTAGTTTCATGGAGCATCCTGTCGGACTGCAGGAATGAAAGGACAACTCTAATTACCAATGGGCCTAAGGAATTCCATCATTGTTGATATAAGACCGCGGGAACACCGTCAGGGCCAGGTGATTTGAAATGGCCCAGCTAAGCAACAACTAACCTAATCTCATCAGGGGTGTAAGGTTGCAAAAGATGGGTCCAATGGGCTTAAGAGATAGCTGGAACGGGTAGACTGGATAGGTAGGAAGTCAATTCAGTGCCCTAGGTGGGGTTGGGGGGGGGGGAGAGGACTATACATATTACTGAAAAAGAAAAGGAAATAGGAGTGGATGTCTAAGACGTCATGCAATTCAAAACCCTGATCCGTGATGATGGAATGAATATGATTACGACGACGCCTAATAATGGTGGAGGTGTGAAACAGCTTAGTGTTACGATCAGCGTCATCTACCTATGAAATCTTGGAATGCTGAGCCTAGAAAATACGTTCACAAGCAAGCAAAAAATCTAACCCACCACGAGCCTAGAAATTTAAAGTTCTGCTGATTTCAAAAGAGAATCTTGGAAAACCAAAAGGGAATCTTTCACATATTTAATCTGGTCAAGTAGGTTCCCAAAACCTCTTAGACTCCAACTACGCAGCGTTGTCGGAATAGCTTGTAGGCAATGCATGAGATGAAATAAAGGAGAGCCAACAGGGGTACTAGAACAAATCATGTGAATGATTGGACGATATGTGGGATCTAATAGCCACATAGCCTCAAAACTATGGGGGCAAGGAAAAAAATGTATTGACGGTGAGGTGTCATAAAGAATGGGAGCATGGTCCAAGTGCTGGATAGTCAAATTACTTGCCGTGGCTGAACCATAGAGAATAATCCAGTCAGGCGAGGGCCATAACTTGATCCAACTTTTAAAAAACAAAGCCTCGCTCAGGAGATCCACAAGCCCAAGTAAAGGGATGACCCACCCAGCCTATGTCCAATAGGCTAAACTGTTCAAGGAAGTCAGGAAAGCTTTGCACTCTCGGGATAATGTGAGCGTTGGCACCCATTTTTTTCATCAGGATTCAACACTTGGTTGAAACCACTTAGGCATAACAGACCGCTACACTCGTCGAGAATAGAAGCAATTAATGCCCACGTACTACTACGAGATTGGACATGAGGATGGCCATAAACGAATCCAAAATAAACTGGAGGGCAAGAGCTCTGGGTAAGGATAAAATTAGGGTGAACACTGAGGATGGTTAAATCAATTGGCGATCTCCAGCCAAGCCATAAACCTCGCTCAAACCTGTAAGGTCGAACCTGTTGTGGCCAAAAATTGACCGGGACCGAACAAGCATCGGTTGGGACCAAACAAGCACGCGAGCAGACCTGCAAAGCACAACACGAGCAAACGGTGACGGGCCGGGACCCCGGAGGGGGCTCCGGCGGAGAGTCTCCGATGCTTAAGTCATAAGCATTTTTGAGTGAGTATCTGAAAAATAACACACACAAGCATTTTTTGTGTGTGTAGTCATTGCATTGCATTCCACCCTCCCCCCCCCCCCCCCCAAAAAAAAATGAGTCACTAATCTAAGGAACTGTACAAGTAGCAAATACATGGTCTTTTTGGATGAAAAAACCAAGTTAAGTGACTAAAATTTTAGTGAGGCATAGTTCAAGGACCAAAATGGCTAAATTATAATAGATCAGGGAATAACGGTCAAGGATCAAAGAAGAGCTAGTGCCTTACGCCGAATGAAGAAGTATCACGAGCAGCTAACAATTGCTTACGGGAAGTCAGTCAGACCATGGTCGTTCGTTGAGGGCGACCTCATTCTTCCAGCCACCAAGCATGTATGTGCTAACATCTCAGCCTCCCAGTTCACTCCAAACTATGAAGGTCTTTTCCAAGTGCATACAGCCAAAGACAACGACTCTTACCTCCTCCTCAACCCCGACGACGGAAAAGTCATGGACCCTATCAACGGCCGGTACCTGAAGAAATATTACTCATAGCGTTACAGAAAAATAACATTTTGTACATGCATACATGTTTATAGTCTTGTAACTTTTTTTGTTTATTACAAGTTCTTAATTCACTTATCTAATGGAATTTGCCTCAATACTATCAGGAAGATCATTTTGCCTCAACTCTGTTAAATAATTGTACAATTTTATTTCAACCATCAATCAAGTAGAGATGTCAAATGGGCCGGGTGGCCCGCGGGCTGGCCTGGCCCGGGCTGGCCCTAACCCTTAGGGCTTGGGCCAGGGCCAGGGCCAGGCCGAATTCTTTGAGAAACGGGCCCGGCCCGGCCCTAAAATGGCCCGGGTTTGGCCCGACCCGGCCCCGTTAGTCCCCCCCCCCCTAATTTTTTTTCTTTTCTATTTTTTTGAAGTCTATTTTATTACATTATTATTTTTTTTGATATTTTGGATCTTTTTAGTTAAATTAATAGTTTTTGAGGTGTTATTGAATTCATATGATCAGTATTTTCTTTAACATACGCAGAGAAGTATGGGTGTGTGGTGACTGTGACGTGTTTTTGATGATTTCTGAGTGGGCTTTCATTTAATGTATTTTACAGAATTTGCTTTGCGTTCTACATTACAAGCTAAGGGAATAATTATAAAAGCAATTATCATGTATTCTAAACATAAATAAAAATTATGTATTCTTTTTGTTTCAAACCAAAAGAGGTGAATTGAATTCTAAATTTAATTTCATGAAGTGAGTGACGTGTTAAAGAGCCTTGAAGAATAATCTCATGTTTCTTTAAATGACCAAAGAATTTGAATGTAACAAGAAAAGATGTTATTTTATCTTCATCGATCTCGTTATTGTTTTTGTTTGATCTACTCTATTTTTCTTTGACATTTACAGGTTTTATACCATATTACGAAAGAGATTGAATTTTGCACTTAAAATCAGTATTATGGGCTAGAACAACTAGTTTTTGTACTTAATCCGTGGTTAATGGTCAATCAACATCAATTTGCCTTTTCGAAAGGGAGTTAATTCGTGAAAAAGTGATTGTATACTCAGTGGTCCGTTTACAAAAACTTTGCCCTTTATTGAAGAAGAAGTCTTTATAATAAAAAGTTGGGAAGAAAGGAAAAAAAAATTTTGGATTGGGCCCGGGCCCGGCCCAAGCTCGGCTCTAAATATTGGGCCTAGGGCCTGGGCTTGGACTGGGCCCATATATCCCAGATTTTAAGCCCGGCCCGGCCCGTTTTTCATTTGTGAGGCCCGGCCCCGGTCCGATTTCATTGGAGGCCCGCTGGGCCTGGGCCGGCCCAAGCCCGGCCCATCGACAACTCTTCAATCAAGTATCCTTCTAAAAGAAGAGGGGAGGAGGGGGGACCATTTAAGACTACATACACATGCAATGCGTTCAAGAATAGTGAAACATACACATCACAAAACAACAAGTGCAAAGCAAACACAAAAAAAAAAATGATAAACTTAGTTAGGTTGAATACAACTCAAAAGTTTGCAGGCCACTTCTAGGCTTAATGTCTACATAGGAATGTAAAGAATAAACTAGCTAAGGTAAGGCTAGGGAGCCAACAGCATTACAACATGTTAAGAGCTGTAGGCCTCCCTTGTCTGCCTCTGTGTCTGCAGATCGGACAACCTAGAGTCCCATTTCGCATGCCGCCTCTTCACCTCGGCCTGACGGCCCTCCACTTCGGCAAGGTATCTCTGCACCTCCGCCAGCTGTCTATCCGTCTTTTTCCACTGCATATCCACCTCTGTCCTTTGCATATCTGCCTCCGTCCTCTGCTAGTCGAGCACCCTTCACTGCATATCCAACATGCTCTCCTGAAGGACCACAACGGCCAACCCCGTTACTGCCTTTGTATCCGACTCCTCGACCTATTGTAATCAGCCAACCACTGTAACTAGAAGCCAAAGGCCAAAAATGGCATGAGATCGGAAAGAAATTATGATTTAACCTCTAATGTCCAACCTGACGTTGCCACGTCGCCCAGGGTCACCATCCACTCAACAAATGTAGTGAATGCCATCCTTGAAACCTGGCAGCGGCAATAGTCCTCGTGATGCTCTATGGGTATCTCGCCCAAATCATCTCCAGTCGGCACACACTCTCAGCGGGCAATCTAATGCCCTCCCATGGTGCCGTGTCATGCTGCCCAACTGAGGATCTCCCACTAGCATCGCCTATCGCTGTAATCCCTCTATCTGTTGAGAGGGGACCAGGGAGCGTCGTTGTACCCCTAGTGCCAACAATGCTAGAATGCATCGTCAAGAGAGTAGCACCGGTGTCCACCGCTAATCTCAACATTGAATCCTAGGCAAGCTCTATAAATGTCAGAGCGGGAACCTACCGCTGCAGCACCGGCTCTATAGTCAATTCACGTGAAGCTACTAGCTCATCCTAACCCCCTGTCAAAGCATCAATTTTTACCTCGGTCTACCAGTCACCACCGGTATCAAACATCTCAGAGTCACCCACCTGGCCACCGTGTGAAGCCTCTACTGGCCCCTCCTCAATAGTGTCATCAGCTCTGGGGTGGCTATGCGCCGAGCTCAGATGACTGTCAGTCTCTATAATGTAACCTACAATTTTGACACCTCGACCTCCTCAACTGCCTCGCATTTACTGCCTCAACATCCTCAGCCTCAGGTCCCAGCTCAGCATGTTCCTCGCTGTCTCCTTTGTCAAACTTCTACAAGCAAAAAAGAAGCAAAATTAGATTATATTGACACAGCTAGACATAATACACGTCAACTACACCAAAAAAACAGAAAGAAGGAAGAAATTCTATCCTCAGAGTCAGACTCATCAAGTACTTTTCGTGGCCTCTTCTGCCCGTGTCCTCATGTAGCCAAAGTACCTCGCCCAGCTACTGAGCCCGCGCCATTATCCCTACGCTGAATGCTAAAAGAGGACCTTTACCGACACCCATCTTCCTCTGCACATGGATCACCGGTTCCTCAGTTATAACACCCCTCTTAGCATCAACTGACTCCCCGACATCCTTCTCAAAGTTCCTCTCTCAACTAGCACTAAAACCCAAAGTAAACAATGTAGACATCCCTTAATGACTCACATTTGTGCCATAATTAAGTCCAGCCCTCTATCACTAGAAAACATGTTGATCCTGTGCCTCTCAGACAAAGGCTGGGATAGTCTATGTGCCTCAGCGGCTCTCAGCCACCCCCACCACCTTGCATACTCAACTGTCACTACCCCAGTCAATGACGTAGTAGGCCACCTCCAGTCCTCTATCGGGACAGGCCACTTTCAGGCTCTGTCAAGTAAAGTGTATCAAAAGGCCGTCTCTACACTCCATGGTCTATCATAACCACATCGGGGCTCCAGGTTATAGCCGAAAGCCAATGGTAGGGTCTAGACTGTACCTCGCCACTTAGCTTTCATCATGGTCGGCTTCCTGTTGTTATCCGTCAGCACAGGGAGCCATCTCAGAAAGTAGGCAACCACCAGAGACACCTACGCCTCTATCAACTCAGCTCTCCTAGCCAGCTGCATCTAGATGTTTAGCATATGCAGCCATGGGGGAGTCCCATACTACGAATGCGTCTCGATATAGGCGTGACAGGCATTTCTCCCTCTTGCCTAACATAGTTGCTAGCTCACATCGGGGCTCTTGCCGCCCACCCAAGCAAATACCCCCCACCATTGTACCGAATAGCCATATGCCGTGATGCCTTACCTGGCCTCATCACAATACCCATCATGGAAGAAGGATGCACTAGGGGATACCCCAACAGTCGGTAATCCATGTAACACTCATCTAAGTAGCACTAAGGGACATTCAATTCACTTAAGTCGGCACCTGGTACTGCCCGTAAGACCTCTTCAGGTTGCTAGAAAATTGGCTAGCCGTGAATATAGTATGCCCAAGTATACAGGAGTCAAACTGCACTGCCTACCCCTCGCCATCTGAATAGCTAATAAGAACCCTTGAAGCTACATCATCCTCAGGTGTGCCCTCAAAAATAAACCTACAGCTATAGACAGATAGCATACATCAAGGCCCTATCCTATATAGCAACATAAGGTGCAGTGCATGACAATGCGACTAAATTGACTTCTCGAATTGCAAAATTTATCTAAGTACAAGATTGACATACTACGCATGGCAAGACAGAGTGATCAAACAAAAAACAAAATTCATTTAAGCGACGCAAGTTTAAGACAGTAAAGTACTTACCTCGACAGGAACATGGCAAGGAATGCCACCTGCTGATACTTCTTGTCCTTGTAATAAGAACCCATGTGAAACTTTGAGGACACACCCAACTTCACCCCCGGGTGTGCCCCTGCAGTGCCAAAGAAGTGCCTGATCCAGCTGCCATAGGTGCCTTTCTTGTTCTTTTTTACTTCAGCTAGAATATTATGCATCTTCTTAAGAACTACTCTCTCGTTTGTAGTCATTAGTAGTGCATGGACATCTTCTGTCCCGTGCATAGGCAACCCTGTCAGCATCATGACATCCAATAATGTCGATTTTATCTCCTTGAACTCGATAACAAAAGTGTGCATCTGAGAGCTCTATCTAGCTAGCAGTGATGTCGAACCCCTCATATCTCTAGCCAGCTCCACCCCCTCGAAGTCACCTTAATCGCCAGGCAGCAACCCCAGTGTCCCTAATATCTCTGACCGGGCTGGGCTCTCCATTATGTAAATACACCAAAAGTCCTACCTACCGACATCGCATTAAGGGCCTTGAACACCACAGGTGACCACGTCATATCAGGTCTCTCGGCCAGCAATGCTGGTAGGTAACCTCGTGACATCATAGGAGTAACCTCCCTATTTCGGGCTTGAACATATGATGATGTCACCATTGGATTCTCACCCATAGACAGACCACTCGTAGGAGCACTGAACACCCCATTAGCCACCCGGCTGCATAACTCTCTCCATAACTTCTTGGCTAGCTAATTGGGCATGACCCCATTCACGGTCAACAATGTATTATTCTTACTCGGCTTGGGATGGAAACTCTTGACTCCGTCGTCCAAATATCAAAGGTACCTCTAACCACTCGGCCAGTACCGGCACGACTACTGCAGTCTGAGGTGCTGTAAAGGCACAGTCATGACACTTTGAAGTGCCAATAGGCAGCTAGTCATCGCACCCCACCGCGCGCACCTTGCCTACCCGTGACCTCGGCCTCAGCCCTATGGTTGCATCGGCCTTGGCCTCTTTTCCCCGTCTTCGTGCTCTTTCTGCTTCTCGCTTCCCTCTCCTCCCTTCTCTCCTCTCTCTCTTCGATCGCCGCTACATCCTTCCCTTCGGCCTCTCTACCTTTTGGCCCCGTTCCCTTCTTCCCTTCACCTCTCCCTTCGGCCCCCTCCCTCTTGCACCTTCTGCCGCTCTCCCTCCCCGATCCCCATCACCTCGGCCCCCTTGCCCCTTACACATTCGGCCGACTGCTCTCCCCTTGCCACTTTATGCACTTCAACCCCCTTCCCCATGCCCTTTTCGGCCACGGCCGAGTATAGTAGGTTGGCCATGGCATGGGGTTGGCCGATGCCACTACTTCCCTCTCCACTTCCACCTTCATGTGCCATAAAACCACCCTTATCCGACCTTTGAGTCTCTTATGAGCCGCTCAATCTAGCCATGGCAAGCTTCAATTTCTTCTTCCTCCTCCCTTTTCTCTCTCATTTTTTTCAAATTTTTTTTGTTTTGTTTAAACAGTAAACAACAGCATAAAATATGAGCGGATAATTCAAAATGGAAACTTGGTAAGAAATTGAATCTAGTTGCCCGGGTAATTTGAATATCTGGGCATGAATTTTCAGCATACTAAAAGTTGATCCTATACTCCTTAAACTTTCATTGAATCAAGTGGACCTCTCGAATGTAAAACTTAGGCCCAACTTCATGCTTTAAGCTTTGAATTAGCATTCTATCCTCCCATATTTTTCATTTACAAAGTAGTTTTTTATTCACTCCCTCCCGTTTCTTGTTCCCTTGGTTTGTCTCAGGTATAACCAAAGCGCTAACGACCTCGTTTCCTGTTTAGACATTGCAAGACCATCCAAAATTCTAACTTCAATTTCAAGTTGCATCTCCAATTTCCTCGTAGTTAATCATGTCAAATTAGTTTTCAACATTAGATTCTTGGGCAAATTATAGGTAAATGTCGAAAGTTTTTACCTTTTAGCCTTCTTTTTGAAGTTCCCTATTAACACTTAACCTTTAAAGGAGTCATATCCTTGCTAACTTTTTAAAAAGAGATTCATTGAGAATTATTAGTGTTGTTTTTATCCACGATCTGTTAGCCTGATATCCTTTATCTAGCCAATGAAGTTTGAGTTTTGGGATTGCCATTTTTTCGATCATTACAATTTGTGATCTTTTAATTAGTTGGAATCGTAACCGTCTGAACTTCTCATTTGTAGCTAAATGTTTCAAAAATAGTGTAAAAATGTGGCACTAAGAACCAAAGTGGAGCGGAAATACTGTATCTTGAACCCAAATTTCCGTTTCCAATTAAGGAAGTTATTAAGCACATCTGTGAGAAATTGCCACACAATTATTACTTACCTTTGGTATACATTTGGAGAATATTGGTTTTCATATCAATGTAAAAACATAAAGTTAGTATTGAGATCTATCGCTACGCATTTTTTACAAATATGAAATTTTTTATTGTCGACACTGTTAATTCAGCACGCTACATTAAAGTTCATTTTTCACCTGTACATTGCCCAGTCTAAGTATAAATCCTAGATCGGCCACTGGGTGGTTCCAGTAGTTGTAAGTTGGCGGGATGTGGTTGTGATGGTTAGTGGTGGTTGAAGAAGCTTGGTGATGGCAGATTGGGATTTGATATTGGTTATATGGTGGTGGTTTGGTGGTTATAAGGTGGTAGGTGGTGATTCTGATAGTTTGGTGTGGTTGTTCGTGGTGGCTAAGCAATGGGAAGTGGTGTGGTGGTTCTTCGATGGTGGTGGGGTGGTTTTGAAGTGGTCGATGGTGGTGGCGTGGATTGGAGTGTGAGACGAAGGGGGCATAGAGAGAAGAGTTCTCTCTTCATTTGCCATGAGTTGAAGCCTTGTGTCCTCAAAACACTCTTTTGTTAGTCGGAGAGCATGTGATCATCATCGTCATGAGAATATAATTTTCAAAATAGGGAAGAGTAGTCTAACACTGAAAAATATACAAAATTCATCTTGAGGTGTTTCCTCAAATGGGCAGTGCTCGTCGTTTTTTTTTTTTTTTTTTGAACAGTTGTCAGAAACATAAAATAGGAATGTGATGCCAAGCATGTTGGTTTGATAGTTTTTTCATTCCATAAAGAAAACATGAAAATGAAAACATATGTCAAGTAGGGCCTTAAGGGTCTGTTTGAAAACCATTTGATTTTAAGTTTTTTTCTCTAGTTTTGTAAATTGGAGAAAAAAAGGCGTTTGA
The DNA here is from genome assembly GCA_033070095.1 of Escallonia herrerae. Taxonomy (NCBI): domain Eukaryota; kingdom Viridiplantae; phylum Streptophyta; class Magnoliopsida; order Escalloniales; family Escalloniaceae; genus Escallonia; species Escallonia herrerae. The sequence goes on along the minus strand of JAVXUP010002081.1, from coordinate 35,018 downwards.
CACAGAAATTTTTTTTTTGTTTTTTTTTTTCCTTCAGTTTTGAAAACCAGTTTTTAAAATAAGACTTTTTCGAAAATTCCAATTTTAAAATTTTGGGTTTTCAATTTTGGGTTTTGTTTTGAGACCACCACTACCCCCCCTCCCTCCACCGCCACAGCCACCGGCCCCCGCCACCGGCCATCGCTGGCATGCCCCACCACCAAAGGAAAAGCTCAAAATAAAAACCAGGTAATCAAACACCCAAAAGAAAAAACTGAATAATCAAACACTCATTTATTTTTGTAAAAAAAAAACTGATTTTGATTTTGTTTTTTTTTTTAAAATAAAAAATCAAAATTGTAAGTGATTTTAAACGCTACATTAGTTTTGTAGATGACTTTTTTGAATAAACTAAATAATAGGGTTTTGGTTTGCCTTCCCTAAGGTACGGAACTACAAAAGGCTTTCATCCCGATTTATCCTAATGGGTACATAGGTCAGCCATTTGTTGACTTCCTCATTTTAGGTTGATAAGGAAAAATATCACAAACTATATAGAAAAAGAGTGGAGACCTTTAATTAGAGTTAGAGTCTGATGGGATGTCTGATATCTTTTCGTCATATAAATTAGTCATCGAATCTAAATTTGTTGATATATATACTAGTGTGGTGTAATCGATTCGGCTTTGCTACAGTTTCTTTAGGGGCTATTGCTATTCAATACCCCCTACGAAAATTTGTCACACAGTAGTAAATGAGAGTCAAAATTAGTTTTTTTTTTCTTGTGAAAGATCCAAAATATTATTAAAATAAAATCATTCTCTAAGTACATCATCCTTTAAGAGACACAATTTAAAGCTAAACCTTCCTTAACGTAGATACTGTACAAATATGAATAAAATCTGGGCTGCAATGCCGTGTGCCATTTTTCCTTCATGAATTTCCCAGGTTGTGCAAAGGCTTCTATTCTTCCTGGTGTTAGGCACCTTATTCCAACTTCTCACACACGCCATTGAATCAACTGCTTTATCAACTGAAAATTTTGATCCACATTCTTGCTTTTTTGTTCAATAATTCTGGAATTTCTCTCCATCCAAACCATATAAACCATGACTCTGGTGCTTAGCTTCGTAAGTTTGGCATGAAAACTCTTTCATCTTCCATCTAGATTGACCACTGATGTAAGTCAAACACTGCATCCAAGTAGTGCATTGGACAGAGATCGATCAGCAAGGAACCATATACCTTCTTCCATAGCTCTGTAATGTACTTACAACTCCAAAACAAATGATTTTCGTCTTCTCCGTAATATGGACACAGCGTAGGTATCCTCAGTGATATAGTTCCATGCCTTAAGCTTGCTCTTGGTTTTCAGACTTCCATGACAAAGCATCAATAAGGTAACAGCACATGGAGGTATATTGCCATGAAACCATACCAATTTCTACCGAGGAACCGTGGCCTTCGTAGTTGTCAGCACATTCCAGGCAGATTTCACAGAGTTTTTACCATTCTTGTTCAATTTGATTTTGATCCTATTGATGGTGGTCTGTTAAAATAAACTGCACAGAAAAACACACACGCATACACACGTTTATCTGTATCCAATTACCTGCGGATTGTTTTGTATACATAGACAAATAAATAAAACCTGAAAATCTTCTTGCTTCTGCTGATCTCTTGTTAACGGTGGTGGTGGTGAAGAATCAGAAGAAGAAGACAAGAAAAGAGAAAAAGAAACGAAGTGTAAGAGAGAGACAGGAAAAGTCAAACAAGAGCTCAGTGTGTTACTTCACATTATTTGTTAGTGTTAACAAATTTGGTCAGTGGACCCATTATCCACCTACAAACAGATAATGTGTATTTGTTAGTTTGAATAATTACAGTTATTTAGAGGATATTTATCTCCTAAGTGTTTGAGATAAATACAATATTTATCTCATAGGTGCTTGAGATAAATACATCTTTATATGCTAAGTGTTTGAGGTAAAGTTTGTCTCTAAATACTCTATCTATATAAATAGTAGAGATATCCCAATAAAATAGAAGTGATAGTCAATAAGTCACAAGACAATCTCTCTCTCTATAGCACTCTCTCTAGAACAATCACCAAGCTTTAGGATTTGGTTCGTAAACGAAGAACTCGACTCATTACAAGAAACAGTGCCTTTAGCGACCGTCAGACGCGGTCGCTAAAGGGTTTTAGCGACTGCGTTAGAGCGGTAGCTAAAACGGTTGCTATAGGCTAGGTCGCTAAATTTTAGCGACCGCTTATAAAATTCGGTCGCTAATTTAGCGACCGCGTTGACTACATTTAGCGACCGCGTACGGTGGTAGCTAAATATTTTTTATTTAAAATTTTTTTATTTTTTATTAAATTATATTATACTTTAGAGACCGCATTAGGGACCGAAAATTACGGTCGCTAAATATTTTAAAATATTATTTTATTTTTTAAATATTCAAATTAGCGACCGACCGCTTATTTTAGTTAGCGACCGCACATCGCGGTCACAAAACCTGGCTTTGCAAAAAAAAAATTGCAGGTCAAATAATTTGTCCAAAACTTGTCGCAGAACTGATATCAATTCATAAGCAATTCACATCCAATCCAATCGATCCAAAAACCGATTTAACCTCGGTTGAAACGATTTTGAATGAATGCGTTGAAAGCTTTCAACGCATTCATTCGAAACCGTTTCAACCCCATGTCCCGCATTCATTCAAACAGCTTGTCGCATTCATCAAAGTATAGATAAACATTAACATATGCATTAAAATAATAGAATTCATACAGTTAAGTACCGATGATCAATTCAAAACGATAAAATAACATTCATTGCATAAATCTAACCAAACGCCTATCTAAATCACTCGTCGCCAGAACAACCACCCCCGTCATCATCTTCTTCATTCCTCAATGAAGAATGCACGTTCGATCCAACAACATCTTCATCGCCCTGGGGGTCACCGACACTAGGATCATCAGTATCGCCCTACACGAAGCCATACAAATGATTCAACATCATATATCAAAACAAGATCACATATAGAGCACAAAATACATAAGTACTTGAGAAAATTTGTATTACATATAGTTTGGGCCCCTTTATAATTACATAACCATCATCGAGCATCATCCGCATCCGCGCATCAAATATTGCGTTGAAGCGCTCTTCCTCCGTGGCAGCAGGTGCATCTGTCCAAGGACCGGTACAACTGGTCTCGCTTGACGATTGAGGTCTACCGGCTAGCAACGCTCGTGCGGACTGATGAGGGTGGCCGAGTATACAGTCCTTCCTAGGACCCCCCGTAGTGTCTGACCACAACGAGAACTCGTCCACTGCCTAGCTACCGTCTAGCTGCGAGTTGGCCTGAAGTCTCTCTCTAAATAAACTCTGTATAAGAAAACAACAAAAATGTTAGAGAAATTCTATTGGCCGTAATCGCAGAACTAATACAATAGGAATACAAAAGTAATACATGAGTTACGTGCTCACCGCAAACTGCTCGGCACTCTCAGACACCCACTTCCCATCACTATTCTGGTGTGTGCGCTCAAAATGGCGGAGCCGCGTAGGGGGCCTCCTGTCAGGGTCCTCCTCTGTCAACCTCAGCTCGTGCACGGTAAATGGACGGGAACCAGCACTGTGCTTCATCTTCTTCTCGCTCTGAGTCATCACCGTGCCTCGCTCACTCAGCCTCGCCCAGTATGGAGTACTCCAATGCGACACCAGCTACCCCCACATGGTTCTAGAAAAGAACTCGAGGTTGTGGTCCCTCGTCATAGATATATCTGTCGTACCCGCCCGAGCTAGCGCCCACCTTCTCGCATTCAGCATCCATTTCTTGTAGTTCTCGGCACAATGCCACTTCCACGCCTGCCTCCCGAGTTCTCGCTCTCTATCCGACTCAAATTTGAAATAGTCCTAAACATAATTCAACACAATTGAAAAACACGGTTAGCAATAAAAATTCAGCGATAATGTACTTCTAAAATCGCGAAAGTAAAGCACATAAAAATACTGCGCTCCTTACCAAAAACTTCCCCCAGACAAGCTCTTTGTCTGATTCTGTCCACGACCCCCACGTCACATAAGGCTGTGGGAGGTGAGCCTTAATAATAGGACCGATCTTGGTCCTAACACAATCCTCAACAAAACTAATTACAAGAAATCACAGAGAGATACATCAATCCCAATATAAGTGCATATTACAATAGAATTGAGCTTTGAAAATTAAAACCACACTAATTGTTTCCGACATGAGCAGTAACCCTCTGCTCCGGGGTGGCTGGAAGAGGTATTCGGCGGGTGATGCCTCGCGGTACAGATGAACTAGAAACTGCAAAATGATGAAAAAGGAAATTATTATATTTATATATACTGCAAGTAATTGCTTTCAATCCGACACAAAACCAATATCGTCTCACCATGGTCTGAAGCAACTGATGACGATGACGGCTGCTCAGTAGTAGCCGCATCATCAATCCTAGGGAGGGAGGCTGACTGTGCCGAAGTAGCTCCGCAACGGCCACCTCCACGACCTCGAGGTGCACTGGATCTCGGCATATCTACAATGTAGTTCACCCGAATAATAAACAATTTAAGTGTAAAAGAAAATTAATAACAATGCTCAATCGCCTGAATAATAAACAACTTAAGTGGAAAACTTAGTATGCTAACAATGTGGCACTGCCGACTATAAAAGATAACCCAAATTAAATAGTCAACCACCATCAATTAGACCATGCTTTGTACTTTAAGTGTAGCATCCTTGTCACTGCAGATAACTTGGTGTGCTTTGTACTTCCATTCCATATTGGCTCCTCAGAGTCTTGTAACATTTTATAAAATTTCTGTGCGCTCCGGTTTGGCTCTTCTTCCATATTAGGGTTACCATCGTTAAAATAGTTATCCCAATTAATGCCACTAGGCCCAACTTCCATTACCATATGTTGATACTGGGAAAATCCCAGATCTCTAGGACTGTACTGTCTGAACTCAGCGGTGACCTCAGTGGGCACCCTCAGAATTGGTTCCCCGTGCTGAGTCCAATTCGTATAGTTACTCATAAAACCTTTACGGAACAAATCAAAAGTTACATTGTCGGGGGTTTTCCAACTTAACAGCTGACAACCATTGCACGGACATTTAATCGTGTCGTCATCCACAAACTCCCGTTGATTCAAAGTAAATAGAATAAACCCGTTCACTCCCTGTCTAAACTCTTCTGATACCCCAATCCCACTTGGAGCAATCCTCCTTCGCATCCAACTTCTATCCACTGACATGATATATGTAACGCCCCCAGAAATCCGGAGCTCTGCCGCCCCGAACTCCCGGGTCGTTAACCTACCGGATCACATCACACATGTCAGACATGTTCACTAACACATACTTCCAAAATAGTTAATCTGATATCAACTCAAACTCTTTACATTCAATATTACAAAACTACTCAAACTTGAACTATTAAGATCTAGGTTCTTTACGAACTCAAGTTCTTATAGAACGAGTTGACAAAACTGACCCACACAGGGGTCTCCCTACACTATAGTGATGGGCTCATCGGGATCTCACACAGACTCTAACCCATTCCCGAACATGCTATATTTGATCATCACCAGCAGAAGGGAGCCAAACGAAGGGTGAGCTTTTGAGCCTAGTAAGGTCGTACAAGGACTACAAAAGAGATTATAACACGACTCAAAAATCCAACCAAGAATGATCTTCAAAACACTTCGAACGATCAAAACTCAATGATTACCCAAAATGATCAAAATTCATCAGAAATAGATGCCAAAATAAATATTAGCAATCAGAACAAAATCCAAAACGATCAATAGAAGATCCTTTCTAAGTCAACATTTCCAAGTCCACAAAAATTTCCCTTGCTCAAAGGATTTCAATCCGAGCAGAAATTCATTTCGAAAATATAGCAAGATTTCCTGAGGGATTTTAACCTAAGCAGAAATCAAATAAGATAATACGATAAAGGCTTGTCAAGGGATTTCAACCCAAGTACAAATCCTTCTAGCTAAGTACAATGAGTGTTTGTCAAGGGCTTTCAACCCAAGTACAAATCATTCTAGCTAAAAAAATCAAAAATCAATGTTGATCCTGGGCAATTGCAATGCCATTATGGCAAGCTTATATAGTGTACACATGCATGATATACTAAAATGATTACTAGTCCACTTGGGTACTAGCCTGCGTTTCATGCAGGATTCAACCACCTTATACCGCCTCCCCACTAAATAGGTATCCAGGTCAATATAGAAATTAACAATATCAATGAGCGTTAACATAAGCTCATATCCCCGAAATCAATTCAGGTTCTCATAACAATAATCATATTGACATAAGTCAGCATTCGGGATTTTTAGAATAAATCAGATTTTTCAGAAGAAATCATAATTTCAAAAGAAAAATCACAGATAAACAACAAAAACGACCGTGAATAATTATCGAATATAATCATATCAATTCGAAAGAATGGATGCGAAAAATAATTACTGATAAACAACAAAAACGACTGCGAATAATTATCGAATATAATCATAACAATTCGAAAGAATGGATACAGACAATTATCAAATTTGGTCAGCCCGCAATAACATGCGAGCATCACAAGATTTCCAAATAACCGATTCAGGTTCAACATTAGGGTTTTCTGGGCAAGAACATGCTGATATCAATACAAAACTTAGAGTTCGGCGTTAGCCGTAAATATATCAAAGGAATACTTATGAGTACGAGTAATCAAATAAGGGTTTGGACAAAAGTCCTTACCCAAGGTTCAGATAGAATCCCTTACCTGGATCCGCAGCTAAATTATCCTAACCGGAAGTCTTTAACTTTAACCTAAACAGAATAATCGAACCATTAGAATACAGCCTACAGAACAAAAGTATAATGTAATACAAACTCACGCATGCTCCCAAAATGAGCCTCCCCTTACCGGGTATGTAAAATAACTGAAACGCCCCTAGGGTGTTAAATTACCAAAATGCCCCTCTCGGACTTAAATCACCCAAACGGTCTACCCATAAGTAGAATCACTGAAATAAACTTTCCATATGTAAATTTATGCAAAAATATCTTTCTTAGGTCAGATTACCAAAATACCCCTTCGGGGTGGCAAATTACCAAAACACCCCTGGGGGTTTTTGGCACTGGAAAAATCTCAAAAATATCTTAAGCCATTATTTTAAGTATCCTGATGTCATTTCTGACCTGAAAAGTAATTTAGAAAATTTTTGTCCGAAAATCCTTAACCGGTGTCCCGACCGAGCGCTAAAAGGCCAGTTTACCGAAAAATATCTATCGGCCTCATATTGGCACCAAATTTTAGAATATAAATCATATCAGTAAAATAGAGTTTCCATAAAAATTTCAGATTAAAATAATTTAATTTACTAGGTTAATTAATTCGATAAATTTCTTTAATCGATACCCCAATTTAACGCCCTTTGCGGATCCCGAAAATTCCCAAAACTTTCCAGAGCACAGTTCTCGTAAAATTATTAGGGGTTACTGTTTTGAGTTTTGTCTAATTTTGGCTCTAGATATTTATGAAAATTTGTTGAAAAACTGCCTAATTAATTTTGGTCTTTAACGATAGTTACAAGTACTATTCAAATCACTGCACCTACTATTTCACCTCAAAACACACACTTCTCTTCTTTCTTGTTCTGCCGTGACCCATTCCACCCACACACTACTTCCAACAGCTCACCAGCACATCCTGCTCACACCTGATTACATTAAATCATGCCTAACACTCACTAACGCACATCTATACACATAAATCACACACCCACACACATCCGAAACACACACGAACACTCGCAGTTTCTTCCTTCCCACTGCTTCACCTGCGCACACACAAAGAACACGCAAATACACACTAAAACACTCCCACACACTACACCTAGCCTCTAATACTCACAATTCACCAAAACCCACACACCCTTCACTGTAAACACACATACCCAAATGCCTACACACAGTGAAACACTTCAAGAACACACACAACAACTCACGCACACACCTGCTGCAACCCACAGCAGCCCTCCCCTTCTCACCCATACGCATGTGATGCCTCAAAACCTCACTCTATGCAACCAAAAACACAGTAAAAAGACTAACGCACACACAACACCATCGCTGAAATCACACCAAACTCAAAGTTAGAATCACAATAAAGAAATAAGGAGTTACCCTTGAGAATTTCCCCCAATCCCTCTTGCCCAAATTCTTCCTTTTCTTTTCTTCTCTACTCTTTTGTTTTTCCTTCTTCCCCCTACTCTGTTTCTGTTTTCGTTTCTGTTTCTTGTTCTCTGTTTTGTTTCTCCGCTTTCGGTTTATTTCTTTTATTTCTGTTTCTTGTCTTTCTTTCTCGAAAGGGAAAGGTTTCCCTTTTTTGTCTCTTTTTGTTTTTGTTTTGTTTTTCTTCTTTAACCTTATCTATCCTTTCTCAATTATCTTCTCTTTTTTTTCTTAATTTAGTCATTAAGCTAGTAGGAGGTGGCCAGCTCAGAAAAATGGTTTCTAATTTACTTTAATAAAATTGCACAAATACCCCTAAAGTTTCCAAAATTACGAAATTGCCCCAAATTTTCAAAAATTATATTTTTACCCCAAAATTCTTTTAAGCTTTCACAAGCTTCTAATACCCGAGTATTGCTTAAAATTAGGGCCCGTTTATTTTTCGGAGCCCGAATGGTTATTTTAATCGACTCCCGAAGTTCAGGCTATTACAATATATATCTCTCACTGCCTGTTAAACCTATACAAGTTGAGTTCAAAATTAACCTTCAATTTGCAAAAAATATATTGAGTAGTCACTTACAAGTGAGTGTTAATCAGGGTTAAGTAGGGATAATTAGGGCATATTAGAGTTGAGTAGTGTTGATTAGTGCTAATCTAGGTACCACGGACACTGACAGTGTTGATTAGTGTTAAGTAGGGCTTATTAGTGCTAATTAGGGTTATTTAGTGTCTGTTACTGTTATTAAGGGCTAATCAGTGCAAATTAGTCCTAATTAGGGCTAATACTGTTTAATTAGAGCTGATTATTGCTAATTAGGGCTATTTAGTGTCCGTTAGTGTTAATTAGGGCTGATTATTGCTAATCATTTGTAATCATGGTCAATTAAAGATAATTAGGGCTGATTAGCCGAATTAGTGTTGACTAGTGCTAATTAGAGGTAATCAGTGTTAAGTAGTGCTAACTAGGGGTAATTACGGGTAATCAGTATTGACTAGTGCTAATTAGGGGTAATTAGGGCTAATCAATGCTACTTAGCCGAATTAGTGTTGATTAGTGCTAATGTAGGTAGCACGGATACGAAAATTCCGTCTGGTACCGTCACCGACCGGGACACCGCAGAGAGGTGTCAGACACGTGTCCAGAGTGTTACTCAGTGTTATCAGGGTTAATTAGTGATAATAAGGGTCGATTAGCGTAATCAGTGTTTACCAGTGCTAATCAGTGTTGATTAGCACTAATCAGGATTAATCAGTGTTGATTAGGGTTAATCGGTGGCGGAATCAGAATTTCACTCCATGGAAGATGATTCTTATTAACCCAATCATCCTATGGAAGATGAACCTAATTAACCTAATTTCAACCCACCATGTCATGTTTCATAAGCGCGTTAACCTAATTTCAACCCACGATTCAACTAAATCACATATCTGATCGCCTCATTCCAATTGGGTCCCATCCTCCATCAATGATCTCAATTCTCAAATGCTCAATGCATAATTAACAACCTAAAATTAAAAACCAAATAATCAATGCTCAAATGGGAAAAAAGGTGTTCAAAATGCACGTATCCAATATTTCAATCCAATTGGGTCCCATCCTCCTTAAACAATCTCAATTCTCAAATGAACAAGTATGCTTTTAAAAACTGTCAAACGAACAAGTAAGCCTTTTAAAATCCTAAGACAGCTAATCCAACATGCACTAGTAACAGTTAATCCATTATGTAAAATTACCAAGTAAACAATAGCTTCAAACCTTGTATAAGTTTAAGAACTGCAGATGTAATGAAAATGCTCATAATATCTTCAAGAATTGTTGCATCGAACACTTGCAGGAGCGTACAGAAAAATCAAGAACCAAATCGAATTTACTTCAGAAATTGACAAATTAAGATCAAGGGCGTTTTTGATCTGGAACCCTAACTTCTATAAAATTGACAGTAAATCTAAGTATCACAAATTAAAGATCAAACAGATTCAGATCAACAAAGCGTAACCTAACATGGATGCAATAAAAATTGAATCTAACGGATTAGAAGTTACCTTTGGGGTCCTAAACTGAACCAGGTAAGATGAGAGAAACAAAAAAGAGACAGAAACAGCTAGGCTTGCCGACAGGTTTGCAGCAAGGTGGCTTGCCGGCGGGGAAGGGTTCGGGGAGATTAGGCTTGTTGGCGAATAAGTGGTCTTCGGCGGTAGTCATGGTGGTTGGGAGAGACAGGCGGCGCACAGCTTGGCTTGGCGGTGGCCCGGAATCGTGGTCGTAGCGGGGAGATTAGGCTTGCCGGCGAGAAAGTGTTCTTTGCTGGCAGTCACGGTGGTTGGGAGAGACAGGCGGCGCACAGCTTGGCTTGGAGGTGGCCGAGAATCGTGGTCGCAGTGGGGAGATTAGGCTTGCGGTGAGGAAGTAGTCTTCGCCGGCAGTCACGGTGGTCGGGAGAGACAGGCGGCGAACCCGTTGGCTTGGCGGTTGCCGGGAATAGTGGTTGCAGCAGCAGCGTCGGCGGCATCGGTCGATCAATTAGGGTAGAGAGAGAGAGAGAGAGAGAGAGAGAGAGAGAGAAATTAGGGCACTTTATATATCCCATTTAGCGACCGCCATTTCGGTCGCTAAATTAGTGACCGCTAAATCCGTCGCTAAATCGAGTCACCAAATTTATCGACTGCAATTAGCGACCGAAGTGGCGGTCGCTAATTTCGAGACTAACCCAGCGGTCGCTAAATGTGCCGCCATTTTTTTTGTTTGACCCTGCCATTTTTTCCTATACTTAGCGACCGCTATTTATGTCAGTGGCTAAAACGGTTGCTAAATACCAATTTAGCGATCGCCATAAAAAGCGATCGCTAACTGCGGTTGCTAAATCCATTAATTCTTGTAGTGACTCTAGTAGCCGTTTTAGTACCTACGAAAAAGATCAAGGGTGTTGGAGGCTCGTAACAACAAGGATCCATCGTCGGAATATTCGGAGACTTCATACGGTGTGTTTTTGAACCCACTACGTGTTACGTGGTAGCGCAATAATTTTATTCAACATTGGTATCAGAGCATGATTACTTGTTGATTCGCCTTTAACATGCTAAAATAAAATTATGTGCATGTTGCGATTTTTTTCGGATACATGAATGAGACCCATTATTAAAATTCAAAATTTTTTGAGCATGTTTTTTTGAAAAATAATTATATGTTTTTGTTCTCCTATGGTTGAGGATGAACTCTGTAAAATTTTGTGATTTTTGGATGCATGGTTTGTGAGAAATCACGATTTTATTTGTCAAGAAAACCACTACAAGAAAACAGGCTTTTAGCGACGGGGAAATCCGTCGCTAAAAGCACAAAATCCGTCGCTAAAAGAATTAGCGACGGATTCACCGTCGCTAAAAATTTCTCGTATAAAAGCCCGTCACTAATAGTTTAGCGACGGAATGTTTTAAATCCGTCGCTAAATATGTCATTTTTTTCGACGGATTTATTTTTAATTACTGACGGATATTCCGTCGCTAATTATATTTTTAGAATTTTAATTTATTTTCTTTTTTGTCAAATTAGCAACGGATAAAATATTTTAGCGACGGAATATTCCGTTGCTAAAAAACTTATTTAGCGACGGAATATTCCGTCGCTAAATAACTGATTGTAGGAATACTTTTAGCGACGGAATTAATCCGTCGCCAAAAGTCAATTTTTTTTTGAAATTTTTTTTATTTTTCAATTACCCAAACCTGTAATACAATTTTCAATTCTCAACAACAACACGCAATAATCAATACAGAAAGAAATATATATAATCAATTATAAAAAAATATTTATTATAAAAAAAACTCATATATGTACAAGCCGGGTACCGGATACAGCCGGTTAGGAGAGGGGAGAAGAGTACAAGCCGGGCGCGGGGGGGGGGGGCGAAGCTAGGAACGGGCACGGGAAGGGGCTCATCAGGGGTTGCCGAGTCCCGGATCTGGATCCTGCTGATCCGGGGCCGGCTCGGCCTGTCCAGCAGTGCCCTGCTCCCTGATCATCCTCACCACCACTGTAGCAATGCGCTGGATCTCCTCGTCGTCCAACTGAGGACGAGGAGCCGGTGTCTGTGGAGGGCAGCAGGGGGTGAGGACGCTCCTATCACGGCACGAGCAGTCATGCTAGGCAGGGCCGCGTATGCGGCCTTTCGGCCGATTCACGACCTCCGGCGTATCCAGCCATCGCTTCAACCCCCAGTACTCGTAGCTGTACTAGTGGACGCTGATGGCTGTCCGGACTGCTGCTTGGACCCCCTTAGCTGTTCATACGAGGCCTGCAAAAATAGTGGTTTAACGATATGTTAGGGCATTAATTAACGAAACGGACATTGAGGATAGAAAGAAAAAACATTAACAACTTAAATAAATTGACTCACATCGATCCGCAGGGCAATATCTGAAATATAGTCGCCCGCCCGGTGCGTCTCGTCCTTGTCCTTCTTCCGCACGTGCGTCTGAGTATAGGTCAGAGCTATGACCTCATCCTCCTCCAGATCCGGGTACTCGACCGCGTTCATGTGTCGGACGATGTCGTGTGGCACCGACCCCCCTGTGTGCGTCGGATCTCTGTTCTGTCTGTTCTCAGCCCCGCTCTTATTCTTGGCGTCCCAACCTGGATCCGCAGCCCACCGATCTATCATCTCCCCCCATACACGGTGAGATATCCAATGTGGGGGATATCTCGTCACGTCCGTCATCGGGGCACCCGCGGGCAGCGCCTTCTTCGCCCGGTCCGGTTCATCGTGGAGCCATCGGCGGTAATTCTTGCCGATGTAGGCAAAGAAAGCCTGCTCCCCCAGTACCTGCTGCTAAGGCGTGTCAAACGTGAACCCCTCCTGTAAGGCATTCAATAACACAAATTAACAACATAAAACAAACTGTAATTAAACATTTACTAACGCTGAAAAAAATACTTCACCGTACCAGCCACTCTTCCCATAAGGCCTCCCTCGCAGCGGCATCCTAGTCCTTCCAGTACAGGCGTGGCTCGAAGAATCGGCCCTTCACAAGAACGCCGATCTTCGTCCTCGCCTGAGCCTCCAAGATCCTGCCAAAGAAGTAAATAAATAAATTAATACAGTTCAAATATAAATTAACAGCCCAAAATTTTAAATATAAGGCATGAGGTGATATTTTTAGTACTTACAGGCCCTCCTGCGTGAGCGTAACTCTCTGTTTACGCTGGGGGTCGATGCGTACCCCGCGTGTCGGACCACGGCCTCGTCGAGATCCTACAAAACACAGACATTAATACAGTTCAAATATAAGGCTAGCGAAAATGTACGAAACACCGTTATCAACTATACCTGAGGTAGAACCCATGGAAGATGGAGAATGCACGCGCGTGTGGGATGAATCTGCGTCGGGCTGGGGCGACGGCGACGGCTGGGGCTGGGGCCCCATCTGATGTCCGCGATCACTCTGTGCCTCGTCATCAGTAGGCAATGACGAGGTGGGACCCACCGGGGAGGAAGCAGCTCGGCGTCCAGCCCGGCCACGAATAGCCCGTATCCTATCCATATCTGACTTCATATAGATAAATTACAAAGACATTAACACGTTAAAAACAATAATTTGGCAAAAATCATTAAACACATCATTAAACACCAAGTTCTAAAAGTTCTAGTACATTTTTCCCGTGATGTTACAACATTACAAGTCAATCATTTTCAGTTTGCGAATCATCTTCATCACTTTCCCCGCCGTCCTCTTCTTCGTGGGACTCGTCGTCCTCTTCATCTTCGAATTCATCCTCTTCATCAGTAGACTCGGTCACATCATCTCCAACACTTTCCACGTCTTCCGCGTCATCATCTACGACTTCTTCTCCTACAAGAAGTGTTGTTGGAAGAGGAAGATCGTCCTCCTCGTTGTTGACCTCAACAGGGAACAAGACACGTGGTTGGTCGGCTTGAAAGGAGTCTAGCTCACTGTCATATGTCACGGGCAATTTCTTGGACTTGATAGTTGTATACCAATGAGATTTGGGATTGGCGACGTCCTCTGAGTAAAAGACTTGTACAGCTTGACTAGCAAACACAAAGGGCTCGTCTGATGCAAGTCTTGACTTGACATTGACATCTACAATCCCTTGAGAGCTAACACGGATTCCTCTACTGCATGTGACATCGAACCACGTACACTTGAACATTACCAGGCGGTTTTGGAAACCCAGATATGTTAGCTCAACAATCTCATCTAGCTCTCCGTAAAAATCCATGCAATTCTCGGCATAACAGTTGCCGTTGACCAAGACTCCACTGTTTTGGGTTTGTTTTGTTCGGTCATCATCTTTTACGTTAAACCTAAACCCGTTGATGTTATAGCCTTCGTAACAGGATGTTTGTTTGTTAGGGCCTTCGGCTAGTAATTTCAAGTAGGAGGGCTAGTTAATGTTAATGAGGGCTAGTTTGGCCTCATTATAGCTGATTAGGGTTGATTATGACTAATTAGGGTTATTTAGTCCTATTTAGGGTTTAATTGGGCCAAGTAGTGCTGATTCGTCCTAATTAGGCTTAATTGGGTTATGTTAGGGCTAATTCATGTTAATGAGGGCTAGTTTGGCCTAATTATAGCTAATTAGGGTTGATTAGGACTAATTAGGGTTATTTAGTCCTAATTAGGGTTATTTAGTCCTAATTAGGGTTTAATTGTGCCGAGTAGTGCTCATTAGTCCTAATTAGGGCTACTTAGGCTTAATTGAGTTATGTTAGGGCTAATTAATGTTAATGAGGGCTAGCTTCGGATAATTATAGCTAATTAGGGTTGATTAGGACTAATTACGGTTATTTAGTCCTAATTAGGGTTTAATTGTGCCGAGTAGTGTTGATTAGTCCTAATTAGCGCTAATTAGGCTTAATTGGGTTATGTTAGTGCAAATTACGACTAATTAGGCTAACTATAATCAATATGCGCGTAATTGGGTTCATTTTTGGCTAATTTGGGGTAATTACAGCTACTTTGATTTTCATTAGGTTCTTAGGGTTAATTAAAATTAATTAGGCTCATTAGAGCTAATTAATTAGGGTTAATTGATTTATTAAAATATTTATTTTTTAAATGTCGGACACCGTCGATCAGACGTGGTGTCTGTGTCTGCGCTAACTAACAGGTATCTCAATCCAATTGGGTCCCATCCTCTGTCAACAATCTCAATTCTCAATTCTCAAATGCCGCCCAATGCAATAAAAATTAACAAAAATCACACATTCAATCCAATTGGGTCCCATCCTCCGTCAATAATCTCAATATCTCAAATGCTCAATGCACAATTAACAATCTAAAATCATCAATTAACAACCTAAAATCATCAATTAATAATCGCAATTACTTTAAATGCACAGTTAATAACCTAAAATCATCAATTAACAACCTAAAATCACAGATCAATAATCACAATTCTCAAATACACAATTAACAACCTAAAATTATCAAACAAATTATCAATGTTCAAATAGGAAAAAATTGTTCAAAATGCACATATCTGATGCGCTTGAATTATTTCAATTTAGGGTTCGATTATATTAGGGTATTCAATTTAGGGTTCAATTAGTTTAATTTAGGGTTCGGTTCGATCACGGGCATTCAATTTAGGGTTTAATTAGGGTTCAATTACATCAATTTAGGGTTCAATTAGGGGGTTCTATTGGATCAATTTAAGGTTTGGTTGATTTGGGGCATTCAATTTAGGGTTCAATTTAGGTTTCAGTTGGATTAGGGCATTCAATTTAGGGTTCAATTAGGGGTTAATTTAGGGTTCGATTCGATTAGGGCATTCAATTTTGGGGTTTAATTAGGGTTCAATTACTTCAATTTAGGGTTCAATTAGGGGGTTCTATTGATTCAATTTAGGGTTCGGTTGATTTGGGGCATTCAATTTAGGGTTCAATTAGGGGGGTTCAATTATTTCAATTTAGGGTTCGATTGGATTAGGGCATTCAATTAGGGGTTCAATTACAATTAATTGGTTCAATTAGGTTGAATCGGGGTTCATTACAATTAATTGGTTAAGTTAGGGTTAATCAGTTTTAATTGGGGTTAATTCGTTCAATTAGGGTTACGCGGGGATAATTACTGTTAATTGGTTAGTTTAGGTTGAATCGGAGTTCATTACAATTAATTGGTTCAGTTAGGGTTAATCAGGTTTAATTGGGGTTAATTCGTTCAATTAGGGTTACGCGGGGTTAATTATTGTTAATTGGTTAGATTAGGGATAATTACGGTTTGATTAGAAATAATTGGGAACAAATTAAGGATAGTTAGGGTTTATCCGGGTTAATTATGCTTTAATTAGGGTTTAGGGTTTAAGGTTAACCGGTTCAAATAGGTTTAATTAGAGCTAATTACGGTTAATTGGTTCAATCAGGGCTAATTAGGGTTTATTGGTTCAATTAGGGTAAATCGGGATTAATTAGGGCTAATTGGTTAGATTAGGTTGAATCGGGGTTCATTACAATTAATTGGTTCAGTTAGGGTTAATCAGGTTTAATTGGGTTAATTCGTTCAATTAGGGTTACGCGGGGTTAATTACTGTTAATTGGTTAGATTAGGGATAATTACGGTTTGATTAGGGTTAATTTGGTTCAATTAGGGTTACTTGGGAACAAATTAGGGTAATTAGGGTTTAATCGTTACAATTACATTACAACAAATTAAATACAATACAATACACTACAAAAAATTAAATTTAATTACATTACAACAAATTAAATTCAATTACATTATAGTAAATCAAATGCAATTACATTACAATAGATTAAATACAATTACATTCTAACAATAGATTTAATGCGATAAATAATTTCTAGCATACAATTACACTATAACAACAGATTAATTCAATATGATAAATAATTTCTAACCGGGAAAAAAAGTGAGTTCAGGCAGTGGTGGTGCGAGGCGGATGACGACAGTGGCGCACGGAAGGCAGCGGCAGAGGGTGGCGGTGCGGCGGAGGGGGAGGAACTGTGGTGATGGTGGTGCGACTGTGAGGTGGCTGTGGCAGTAGTGGGGTAGCTGCGGGGCGGCGAGGTGGCAATGGGGACGGCAGATCTGAGGGGAGAGGGAAGGGCGGTGTGGTGGTGGCGGGGGGGCCTGTCGCCAGCGTGGGGGGCTGGTGGGGAGGGACGGAGGCGGGGGCCTGTCGCCTGCGTGGGGGGTTGGTAGGGAGGGATGGAGGCGGGGGCCTGTCGCCGGCGTGGGGGCTGGTGGGGAGGATAGACGGGGAAGGAGAAATATGGGTATTTAAGAACACATTTAGCGACGGACATGTCCCGTCGCTAAAGATCCGTCGGTAAAACCATTTAGCGACGGTTTATACCGTCGATAAACGTCTGTTGGGAATGGTTTTACCGACGGATTAATCCATCGGTAAAATATTTTTTTGGACAACGTTTTTACCCACGGAAATTCCGTCGCTGAAAACACCTTTAGCGATGGAAGTCGTTCCGTCGCTAAAACCCTTTTTTCTTGTAGTGAACTGTGATTTTTTTTGAGTTTTGGGACTCAAATTCGGAGAATGATATTAAATTTTTATCGTGATCGGTTATTACATAATTAATCTATGTCACATAAGCTTTCCAACGATATATGTCACACATTATTTGGCCTAAAAACGAGAGAGATGTGGCCTTTAAAAGTTGGTATCGCGACATGGCGACGGTTGTGAAAATTAGGATTTTAAAGAAGATAGATGAACAGTATACCCGCGCGCGCCACGCGCCGCACGCACCCAAGCCAAGATGATTCCATGCGCGCGCATGTCACACACGTGCCCAAGCCAAGCTGATTCCACCCGCGCGCATGTCACACACGCGCCTATTAAAAAAAAACCAGACGCTGCCCCACGCGCAAGGCAGCGCGTGGAGGCGCGTGAAGGTGGTTTCCAGAAGATTTTGACCCCACCGCCGGCGAGTGGAGTGTTTTCTTGGCTTCTGAATTTTTTATGTGGTGTTGAATTATCATTATACCCTCTGTGTGTATTGTGTTCAATTTTTAAATGACTTTTTCTAATGAAATTAGCTTTAAAATTTTGTTTTATACACACAGAATTTTTTCTTTAATTGCAGAGGGTATATTAGGGATAAATTTACTGTTTGCCAATTTTAAAAATTTATCTCTCATTTTTTGGCCATTTGGAATTATTTTTTGTGGTACTTATGTGGTCCAAAAAATACAAATAAATGTGTAAATATTAATTTTTGCACTTCGTTTGGTGAGCTATATGACATAGATGAATTATGTTTTATTATTTGCCTTGATTAGAGTTATGGTTTAAATATGTTTTTGTTGAGATATATTTGTTGGGCTTTTGGCAAGCTCACACCTCTTTAAACCCAATTTCAAGGCATATTTACGCCAGTTTTTCTTGGAAGGAGAATGTGGCATATTCATCCATTTAAATTACCCTTTAACTTGTTATTTGAGCATGCTAGTTTTAGGTTAAATGGATGGATACTAGATTGACATTCTAAATAAACTTATGTTTATGTGTTTACTCTTGTTTTAAGAAAATTCTTTTGAGAATAAAGTGTTGTGCTACATCTCCATTTGTTTTATTGGAGTAGTTTGTAGTAGGATTCTAAAAAATATTGTATTCTACTATTTCCCTGTATATTTATAGAAAGCCTTGTACGAGATGTAATTTCGCAGACACATTATTCAAGCTAGAATTTTCTTAGCATAAGTTATTAGAATGCCAATAGGGCTCAATAGAGTCCTTGCACACTTTATTGTATGGTGCAATTATATTGTTCTAAATTATCATGTGGATGATTTATTACATTGTGGCTTATATGATGATGAAATTTATTGCGAAAAATTACTTGAAAAGTATTTTCCCAACTCACATACATGGGAGATGATTACGAGCTTAGCAAATTTTCGATTTCATGATGTGAGGAAGGATTATGTTTTCATTTGAATTTTTTGAAATAAATAGAAGGATGTATAATTAATGTCTTTTTCTTTACGCAAACTAATGTAGTGAATAGAATGGCCTCCAAGAATGTCATAGCTGATCTCGTTAAGGGTGAGAAACTTAACGGAGATAATTATGACGTTTGGCACAAAAAGATGAAATCCATGCTAAACGAACAAGAGCTCGAGGAGCACTTGACCAAAGAGATGGTCGCACCCACTGAGGGGCAACCCCTAAGAGACCACACTACCTACCAGAAATGGAATCAGAAAGATCGTAGTGCGCGCTACACCTTGTTGAGCAGCTTGCAAAATGATCTAATCGGTCAGTATGATGAACTTCCAACTTGCAAAGCTTTATGGGATCAGCTCAAGTTCTCTTTTGGTGGAACCTCAACTACGCGGCTTCGTAGCCTTGTGATTAAGTTTGAGGAGTACACAAAAGACCCTAAACATACCATGAGTGAACATCTAAGGATGATGTCCAATATGATTGGTAAGCTAAGAGATGCTGGTCATGCGCTCACAGATGAGCAGCAAGTCAGAGCTGTCATAAGGTCCCTTCCTACCTCATGGGCCAATATGAAACAGATATTGACCCACAGTGAAAACATCAAGAACTTTTCTGATGTTTCACAGATGTCATCCTTGAGGATGAGACTCGAGATGCTGACAAGACCCTTATTTATGTCGCCCAAGGGGGATCGCGAAATGCAAATGGCAAGCGCGGAAGACAAAGTAAGAAAGGTAACAAAGGCGAGGCTAGCACTTCTGCGCCAAAGGAAGGAAAAATGAAGAAACGCAAGAGAGAAAAACGTGGTGGGAAAAAGGATTTGTTTAAAGTCAAATGCTTCAACTGTCAACAGAAAGGACACTTCGCTCGTGATTGCACTGAGCCGAAGAAGGTACTTTCAGAATCTCTCTCTCAGTTATATGTTTCCTCACATGTGATGGTTGCTCATTCCCAACCTGTGTGGTTTGTGGATACAGGTACAACAAAACATGTAGCACGTGATCGAGAGGGCTTCGTAGATTTCACCGAATTCCAGCGGGTAGCAAACATATCTTCATGGGAAACAATAGCTCCGAAGAGGTGCTAGGGGTTGGTTCTTACCAGCTCAAGTTGCGCACTGCACGCACATTGATTCTTGAGGATGTGCGATATGCACCCACTGTTCGGTTTAATCTACTTTCAGTTACTGCTTTATTAGACAGTGGTTTTTCCTTTATTTTTGAGGGTAATAAGTTGGACATCTTTTTGTATGATGTTTTGTTCGGAGATGGTTTTCGCATGGATAGTCCTTTTCAAATTAGATTTAATTGATTCTCAATCCACTTATTCTTATGTGGTGAATGATAATGTTGTGAATGATTCTACCACCTGGCATGCAAGACTGGGCCATATAGGCCAAGATAGAATGACTCGTTTGGCTAGAGAAGGCCTTTTGGGCCCACTCACAAGAGTCAATCTACAAACATGTGAGGCTTGTTTGGCCGGTAAAGCATGTAGGAAGCCTTTTGGAAAGGCTGTGAGAGCAACTCAGCCACTTGAGCTAGTTCACTCTGACATATGTGGACCTATGAGTGTAAAGGCACGCCATGGCGCCTCTTATTTCCTTACACTGATAGACGATTATACGCGATATGATTACGTGTATCTGATAACTCACCGCTATGAAGCTTTGAATTGTTTCCAACGCTTTGTAGAAAAGGTTGAGAATCAGAAAGAGAAGAGTTTAAAAACTCTTCGCATTGACCGGGGACGCGAATATTTATCCGATCACTTCAAGAAGTTTTGTGAGGAAAAACGGATATGCAGGCAAGTTACTATTCATAATACTCCACAATAAAATGGTGTTGCGGAAAGAAGGAATATAACATTGTTAGACATGGTTAGGTCTATGATGGCGCAAGCAAACCTCCCAATATCTTTCTGGGGAGATGCTCTTTTGACTGCAGCCTATATACTTAATCGAGTGCCTTCACAATCAGTCAAATTCACCCCATATGAGCTTTGGAATGGCCAAAAGCCAAATTTGGATAACTTGCGCCCATGGGGCTCTGCAGGTTATGTTTACAGTACTTCACATAAGTACGGGAAACTAAGGCCTAGAGCTAAAAAGAGTATCTTTTTGAGATATTCTGAAAACTCTAAAGGCTATGTGATGTATGGTGAACATCCAAATGGTGGAAAGACTGAAATAGAGTCTCGTGATGTCGATTTCATAGAGAGTGATTTTCCTAGCATTGGAGACGCAAGTAAGAATCTTGACCTCTATGAGTTAGAGGAAGTTAAAGCCACTTTACCATCTCCAAGCGAAGGTGGGGAATTAGTTCCTCATCCTGTTGTCGCTGAAGATAGTATAAGTGACCTTCAACCTAGTGGGAGCATCCTAGACAGCGGGAGCACACCATCAGGACCATCTGGTCAACAAGATTCTCAACTGTGTAGAAGTGCATGAGGAAGATTTCCACGTCATCGTTTTGAGATTGACGGTAAAATTCTTATGTGCACTCCAACTGATGAAGATGAGCCCACTTTAGTTCCTCATCCTGTTGTCGCTGAAGATAGTATAAGTGACCTTCAACCTAGTGGGAGCATCCTAGACAGTGGGAGCACACCATCAGGACCATCTAGTCAACAAGATTCTCAACTGCGTAGAAGTGCACGAGGAAGAGTTCCACGTCGTTGTTTTGAGATTGACGGTGAAATTCTTATGTGCACTCCAACTGATGAAGATGAGCCCACTTCTATGGAAGAAGCCTTATCTTCACCTGCTAGTAATAAGTGGATGGCTGCAATGAAAGATGAGTTGAGCTTAATGGAGAAGAATCAGGTCTGGGAGTTGGTTGACCTTCCGCCAGCGCGCAAGACTGTTGGAAACAAGTGGGTTTTAAAAGTCAAGCGCAAGGCAGATGGGTCAATTGACAAGTATAAGGCACGTCTTGTGGCGAAAGGCTATACCATAGCGGGGTGTGGACTATGAAGACACATTTTCCCCAGTGGTGAGATTTGCTTCAATTCGCCTGATACTAGCTATTGTCGCCCAGCAGGATTTAGAACTTTTTCATATGGATGTTAAGACTGCGTTTCTCAATGGAGAACTAGACGAAGAGATTTATATGGCTCAACTTGAGGGTTTTGAAGTCAAGGGACATGAGCGCAAAGTTTGCCTGCTCAAACGTTCTATATATGGTCTCAAACAATCGTCTAGGCAGTGGTACTTTAGGTTTCATCATGCCATTACCTCTATAGGTTTTGAAATGATTGAACAAGACCATTGCGTTTACGTAAAACGATCTAAGAAAAATATTATGATCCTTTCTTTGTATGTGGATGACATTCTTTTAGCTGGGAATGACATGAGTTCCATTGTCGCCACTAAGCAGTGGCTGTCCTCAACTTTTGAGATGAAGGACATGGGAGAAGCTAATTATGTGCTCGGGGTTAAAATCATACGTGATCGTCCAAAGAGACTTCTTGGTTTGTCTCAAGAGACATATAGGTCATTGAACGATTTCGTATGCATAACTCAAAACCCACAAATGGACAAGGCGTGTACTTTAAGCACAGACCAATGCCCAAAGAATGATGAGGAAAAGAATCGGATGTCCAAAGTGCCTTACGCGGCTGCAGTTGGGAGTCTGATGTACGCTATGTTGTGTACGCGTCCAGACATCTGTTTTGCCGTTGGAATGGTGAGTCGTTATCAGAGTAATCCTGGACCCGCTCATTGGAATGCGGTGAAGAGGATTCTTTGATACTAACGTGGAACCGCTGATCTCGTCCTGTGTTATCATGGTGGAGACTTGAGATTGAGAGGATACAACGATGCTGATTGGGGCGGTGATAGAGATAAGCGCAGATCCACTTCAGGTTATGCATTCATACTAGGAGGTGGAGCTATCTCTTGGTGCAGTAAGAAACAGACTTGCATCGCCCTATCCACGATGGAGTCGGAGTATGTTGCTTGTTCAGCAGCAGTCCAGGAAGCTGTTTGGTTGAGGTCATTCTTACAGGCTCTAGGGGTTACAGCTCATGCAGACGAGTCTGTCACTGTTCACTGTGACAATACAGCTGCCCTAGATTTTGTAAAGGACCCCAAATATCATGTGAAGGCCAAACACATAGGCCTTCGTTATCACTTCATTAGAACTTTAGTTGCGCAAGGAGAGGTGACCATAAAGCATATACCTACTGGCAGAATGGTGGCTGATCCTTTGACCAAGCCTATTGCTAGAGATGTTTTCCTTTCTCACATTAGGAGTATGGGACTACGTAGGGTTTGATATGTTTATGGCATCTTATGTACTTGACATTATTTATTACATTAAATTTTCATTCCTTGATTTGAGTTTATTTTGGAATGAATGGATAATCTTTGTGATTACATATACATCCTTGTTGAGAGTGTCACCAGGCTTGAATTGACCCACTCACACGGGTAATTCACCTTGGCGCTAAGATGAGACATAATTGTCTTAGGCGCCAAGAGGGCGAATAAGATGATACAGCTTATAAAGCAAACATGTCGCCTTAGTTGGAGCTAAGATGAGACCTATAAAGTAGGTCGATCATAGAGTATCTCCACAACTCTATGTAGCCTGCTTACAGCCGAATGTGAGATTTCAGGCAGGCACTATGAGAGTGACTGGGCTGAAAAACTCAGGTTAGGCGCTTGTACAGCGACTAGACCCAGATTCGTATGGCGTATTTTATTATACATTTATGTGACACGCCCTTACGGGTTACGCCATAGCATGCAAATCATACTGCATGTGCTAAATACAGACCGACAGTGGGAGTGACGAATGAATCCCTGCTTGTCACTGTGTGAGCCACTTGGATCCAAATATTTTTGATCCAATATGGTACCCTTTTCACCTTAGACTATGTCATGAAGAGGATACTCAATGTCGCTACTTTAGCATGTACCCTTGGATCATGGATGATGCGGTCTCGCGGGGCATGTCTAGGAAAGCGGTTGGGTCTAATTGGAATGACATGAGGGCTTTGGGAAGAAAGTTCAATATTACACCATGTTGTGTGATTCATAGCCCGGGCGACTTTGTCGATTTTTGTTTCGATATGAGTCATGAATACATAACATATGAGAGGTTTAACACTGCTCACTATGAGGGATTTGAGAGTGTTTAATCTGGTGTAGTTGAACTATCTGGGGTACATACGAGATTTTTTTTGGAGTGATGTATTGTGTTAGTTTGGTGATAACTTAATACAATACTCCTCAACTGGACATCCTTTCTCGTAGGTCGCACGTTCCATTTCCTGTATGAGGAGATGAGTGGACAAGAGATAAGGAGGGACTACACGATTTATTTGCCCTGTGTGTGGGCGAGTGGGAGCTGTTAATAAATTGGGTCAGTGGACCCATTATCCGCCCACTAACAGATAATGTGTATTTGTTAGTCTGGATAATTACAGTTATTTAGAGGATATTTATCTCCTAAGTGTTTGAGATAAATACAATATTTATCTCATAGGTGTTTGAGATAAATACATCTTTATCTTCTAAGTGTTTGAGGTAAAGTCTGTCTCTAAATACTATCTCTATATAAAGACTAGAGATATCCCAATAAAATAGAAGTGATAGACAATAAGTCACAAGACAATCCCTCTCTCTATAGCACTCTCTCTAGAGCAATCACCAAGCTCTAGGATTTGGTTCATGGACGAAGAACTCGACTCTAGTAGCCGTTTTCATACTTACGAAAAAGATCAAGGGTGTTGGAGGCTCGTAACAACAAGGATCCATCGTCGGAATATTCGAAGACTTCATACGGTATGTTTCCGAACCCACTACGTGTTACGTGGTAGCGCAATAATTTTATTCAACAGTTAGCTTCGTCTATAATATGTTTAGCTTAGGGACATGCTTGATATTTCAGATACACATTGGCAATTATCTCCTAAGGTCAAGGAGTTTAAAAATGTTTTCCCGTAAGAAGTTGTAATGAAAAGGGCGGCATTATCTTGTTCGCAAGTTATTTGCTCGTGCATGCTTGACTTAAAAAAATGTTGTAAGAAATTGGATGGACTAACCCTAATGTCAAAGCATATAAACTTTTGTTACAACAGTGTACACTGTAAAAAATAAATGGTACAACCACCCCAAATCATACATTGTTTTGGTAATGGCCAAATTGCTTTGGTCATAGATAGCTCCACTAATTTTTCACTTTCTAAAGCAATCTGCAATACTGAAATATCTGTATAATTTTAGTTATGTGATTTGAGCAAATATTGAATGGTCAAAGACCATTAGTCCTGACCATTGATGTCCGTACTGTGCTCACTCTATTATCTGTGCAACTATTGTATAATTCCAACCATTAATCCCGACCACTAAGAACCTTTGGATCAGTAGGACTTGTGTGATCGAAGTAGAGACAGATAGGCTAATGGTTACTTTGTAACATTTTTGTGACCCTAGATTATTGAAATTATTGATCCCAAACGATGCAAAATGTTTCTACTACAACTTGCTTGACGCAACAGGAAAATAGCTTTGTCAATGTGAGCCACCAACTCCGGAACAGGTAAGCATTTGATGATGAATCCGGGCACATGTCAACCTGTCTGATAATTACAACAGTTAGGCATCACCCCGCCGTGGGTTTATGATAAGAAGTTGGTTGAGCTAGCAATTCTCAGTTTGTGTGGGATTTGTTTGGTTGGTAGCATTACCTGGTTACCCATGTGCTTCTACTTGCCGCACATGCTTGCTTTGATTGGTTTCCTAAATTGGCTTAAATTATGACTACCACCTTCATTATTATGTTATAGATGCTTTGCTCCGGACCAGACCAACATTCTCTTGATAAGTGTAAAGTTGTTTTTGCACATAATAATTGCAGTTGCAGATGTTATGCCGTCACTCGAACCCTTCCTAACTCATTACTGTAGCTTAAATAATAATGTTACACAAAGCAAAGTCGTAATCCATTAGTCTGGCACCAGCTTATATCTTGGATGATTAATATTAGTATCTAAGAGTGTGTTTGCCCACTGCCACCTCCAGCATTCCTCCACCCGACATCATACTCCGAGAAGCAAAACTCTCATGGGCTGACGAATCGGACGACGAGCCCGAACTCAAACCCTTCGCCTTTGACGAAAACCTCAATATCCAATCCCCAGCCATCGACGACTCCAAATCCTCAATCATCAAATTCCGATCTACAATTCCAATATCCAAGTTGTATGCACAATTCCAGGGTTGAAAGTTACTAGGGTTGTTCATTTTCAAAAGTTGGCTGAACTCTAGGGTATTTTTGTTCTCTCATGTGACATTAGGGGACACGACGTTGGGGGAAAAGGGCGGTCGCCGCGTGTTTGGGGGAAAGAAGATAGCTAAAATATACAAAAACATGCACGCTTAAAAAGGCTAGACCTATTCATACACTCAACCCATAACAATTGAAAGCTAGGCTACGACTCCACGGAATAAGAAGACCAAGCTCTGGTAGCAACTTGTCACGTTCCCAATATTGAAAACTGTGACTAAAACCGAAGTCCTCAAATGAGATAATATTCCACTATATTCCAGGTTACACCAGATATAAAATGGAGCGTCTAATCTATTAATGATAAAATGTCTCGATCAGATAATAATACAATAGAATCCATTCTCTTAACATTCCATCCAAAACATGGTAATAAATGCACCTGTACAAATGACAGAATTTTAACTCAAATAACTTTACCCAAATCCGAGTAAAGTTTTCAAAGTAAAAAATAGTTTAATTATTTTAGTTAAGGAAATGCTCAAAACTTCCAAAGTTTGCTAGGGCCTATAATCACCTCTGTCCCATATGGCAAGAAAGAAGGTAAAAGAATAGGTTGAGCTCGAATAGTCCAATAATTTACCAAGATATTAGGGGTACCAAAGTAGAACTGAACCAATCAATTAACAATAACTAAAAATCTCAAATGAGCAAATGATATTATTATGTCGAATAGCGAAACAAATGTTACTATACTTATTAACCCTATACATAAACTTAAGGGATAATTGCAAAAAACACCCTCATGGTTTGGAGTATTTGTAAAAAGCCCCCTGAGGTTATAAAAATTGCAAATGAACACATGTGATCGCAAAAGTGTTGCAACCGACGGTTTCTGTAATGAAATAAAAAATTATCCAAAATACCCTTGTATATAGACCCTAAGATTGTTTATGTGCATCAAAATTCTCGAGCAGAGGGGCGACACCACCACTCCAGCTGCACCGCCACCACTCCGGCATGCCCATTGTCTCCATAGGCCCAGGCCTTTCTCTATCATCACAACCACAACCCCGCGAAACCCATCGGCCTTTCTCCTTCGTCGCCACATCGATCACGCTATCGCACCTCCCTCTTCTCCATCGTTGCCGAGTTTCACCCCTGTAGTATGACGAGAACTTTGAAAATTAGATCTAAGGTTTCACAAACTTTAATGTTGCTGATTTAACCGAATTGCACAAACTTAGATCTAGGGTTTCAATCGCACCTTGCGATTGAAACCCAAGATCTAAGTATGTGCGATTAGGGTTCGAATTGAAACCCTTGATTGTGGTTAACGTGGGTATATGGTGTTTGGTCGTGGTGTAGTGGTGGTATGCGGATGACGGCGATGGGACTAGGCGGTGATGGCTGCTACGACATTGGACTGTAATGGCGACAGCGAGATTGGGTGGGGGGTGTTGCGGTGATGGGATTTGATGATGCAGTGGCAGCGACGGGGAGATCATGGGTAGGGCAGGTGGTAGACGGGGTAAGGTGATGTAGGTGGATATGCGGCAAAGGTTTGGTTTCATTAGATTAGGGAAGAAAGTTTGGGATTTGGGAGAGAGAAATAAATAAAGGGCATTTTAGTCATTTTATTATATTAATATTTATGAAACGCACTATTTAGGAGCTTGAGCAACACATGCCGTTAGTTTGGACGATTTTTCTAACGGTGCAACACTTTTGCGATCATAGGTGTTCATTTGCAATTTTTATAACCTCAGGGGCTTTTTGCAAATACCCCAAACCACGAGGGTGTTTTTTACAATTATCCCTAAACTTAATATGCTTGGATGCTAAACATAATTTAGTGACTATGTTTGCGATAAAGAGCCAAATGGCAAACCAACTGTACGAACATTATACGTGTGCATACCGATGTGTGCTAGGCATCCACTGATGGCTAACGTATTGATGCCAAGGAAAGTGGGTTCGCAGTCGGCGTTGAGATGCCACAAGGAATGTAGTCTGAGTTAGATGCCAAGTATGCTGATGTGGGACGCAGCAAGAATGGAGCAAAGGCAGAGACCAAGGATTTTCAAGATAGAGCCTGAGGATGGCAGTGCTGCAAGGACAATTGCGTGGGGTGAATACACGACGACAGACACAATCCGATGCTTAGGTCTAGAGTTAAGGTCTTGTATGTTTCTCTCTCTAAAATTTTAGAATGAGAAAGTGAATGTGAGAATGAAAATCTCTAAAATGTGAAGTCTTGAAAATGAATTCTCAAGCCCCTTATTAATAGAGGTTG
Source organism: Escallonia herrerae (assembly GCA_033070095.1). Classification (NCBI taxonomy): domain Eukaryota; kingdom Viridiplantae; phylum Streptophyta; class Magnoliopsida; order Escalloniales; family Escalloniaceae; genus Escallonia; species Escallonia herrerae. Next base: position 6,287 of record JAVXUP010002081.1, on the reverse strand, counting down.
AGATGATGATGTCATCAACCCACACATGGCGCTCCCCAGGAGTGACATGTCACCGAGGGGTCCACAGGTGCCGGAGCTCCACGGACTATCAGATTGCATATTCACTCAGCCTGCCCAACACAGAGTCTCTGTCCGTCTGGAAAGACTAGCCCACTCAGCTTCGGTGTGGCCAGAGAGCCCCCTTGATCTAGCCATCATTCCAAAGCCCTTGTAGAGTCCCACTGGGCGTCGAGAGGCATCGAGGACCTGGCAGCAGTGGGGAAGACCCGACGCCCAACTGCCATGCACACTAGGCTAGACACTCGGAGCATGCTAAGGTAGTGTCCTAGAGGAGTCGCTTACCCGAAGGGTCGAGGTAGCATCCTGAGGAGCCGTCTGACTAGCGGAAGGGGAGTTTTCATTCTGGAGCACTTAGAGTTCCCTGGTGGGGATAGTGTCTTGGAGGAGTAACCTATCCCTGTCTGTGAGTCCTTCCGCTGGAGCACTCTGAGCATGCCAAGGTAGTGTCCCGGAGGAGTCGCCTACCCAACGGGTCGAGTTAATATCCCGAAAGTGCCTTCTACCTGGCAGAAGGGGAGTCTTCATGCCGGAGCACTTAAAGATCCCTGATAGAGTTAGTGTCCCGGAAGAGTCGTCTATCTCCGCGGGAGAGTCCTTGTGCCAAAGTCCTCGGAGCGTGCCAAGGTAGTGTCTTGGAGGAGTCGCCTACCCAAAGGGCCGAGGTAGCATCCTGGAGGAGTCGTCTACCTGGCGGAAGGAGAGTCTTCATGCCAGAGCACTTAGAGCTCATTGGCAGAGATAGTGGTGTAACGCTAAACAAGCTGGTATGGGGGGTGCAATGCTAAACAAGTTGGTTAACACATATAACTCAAGAGTAAATAGATCTTTACTACAAACCTCAAAATAAATAGTGGAATTATGGCTTAAACTTTACAGTCGTCCACAAGTGAAAAGAATGAACATAACATTATATTACAGACTGCCTCTCTCTTATAAAAGTGCTACACTTTAAAACAAAAGAAAAACAGCTTAAACTCTGCTCACTGAGTGTAATACTCTTGAATCTACTCAAGGTAATCCTCTTCATCCCTTGGCAAATATTCTGACTCGGAACCTAAGGAAAAAAACATATAGGGAATGGGTCAGCCTGATGACCCAGTAGGGTATCCAGTGATTCTAAGGTCAAAAATGAATTGATTATATTATGAATGGTTAGTACAAACATGCAAGTTCACTTGAACAGATGAGACATATGTACTTAAGAATAATTTAACATCTCGAGTATCACTTACAAATATTTTCTATCACTTGCGTTCAAAAAGAAACAAGAATAGCATATTGAGCAAAATCTGAGATCTTGTAAAACATATACGAGAATGGCAAGCAATACCTAAATATTAACTTGATTTCAAAGAATATAACAAAAATAGTATAAATAAGTTTAAGACAAATATGAGACAAGTACGGGAATATCAATATACAAATATGCCCCTTATGCACAAGCCAACATTCCCTGAGTGCGAAAAACTTTTCATATCGTAACCAACTGATATAGCGAGTTTGATGGAAAAAGTCCAACGTCATCAGATGCGCGTCAATAATTCTTTTTGGGAAGTAGTATGCATAGCTAGTATGTACCATCAAGACGTGAACGAGAATGAGAACCCTAGTCAAATAACTCCCAGTCCCGGCAAATAACACCCTCAACTCACTTTTTCCTCCTCCTTCGTGTGACATGCATAATCATGTATAGATATTAACAAAATATCATCAAGTATATCACAAGAGATTTAGTCCTTCTCAAGTTATACTTTTCATATTATCAAAAAAAATTACATGTAACATGCCAAATATGTAGACTAAACTTTAAATACACAAACTAATTTGGTAACTAAGTAAGAAATAATTTAATATTCTTTCTTAAGTACTCTACACATGTATACTATAATTTGCTTGTAGATATTTAAGTATCCCTTTAAGACCCACAAATTACCTGGTTGTCCATCATTAGCCCAACACAAGGAGCTACTAGTTTAAGTAACATAATTTGCCCAATATTTCAGTTGGCAGTAGGAGTATTTTGTAGGCAAAAAAATCATAACAATTTAATTACAAAGTCTCTACAGTCAAACTATATATTTATGAAAACTAGACTTATATATCTACATCCCAGTATTTTATTTGAAACAAAAAATATCATTTTAAAGCCATGTGAAGCCCTTCCAAAAACAAACTTCAGAATTTGTCCAACAACAGTTTCACAGGATAAGTTTCAAGCGATGAATTTTAAATCATAGTAAAAAATACTTGAAATAATTTAAAATTTAGCGTGTTTACTCTATACATGTAGTACTATAACATATAAAATATCAAGTCCATATCTCAACTAAAAGTGTATATTTTTAAGTACCAAAATTACTGCAATTTCAAGACTGTTTTTGCAAATTTTAAACATACATGAATAAACTTCACTTAAAATCATTTCAAGCAAATATATAAGTGTTTCACTACTCATAATACTTCTCATACATGTTTTAAAAACCTTAAAACACAAGATAACCTACCTTCAAGCTAATCAAGCACAAGCCAATTCAAGAAACTTGATTCAAATTGATCTCTCTCCTTTTTTTCTTCTTCTCTTCCTTCCTTCCTTTTCTTTTCTCTTATTTCTCCTCCTTTCTTATCTTTTTTTCTTCCTAGTTATTTCGGCAGATCCTCCACCTTCTTTTCCCTCACACTGGTTTTCTACTCTTTCCTTTCTAATTTTTCCACTAATATTTCCTTTCTTTATTCACCATATACTCTAGTTTAGGTTAGCCACCACTTAAGAGTAGGAGGTGGCAAGTATTCCCAATACACACTCCCACACAATCACACGTGCACATGTCACTAATCTCTTTAATGAAAATTTAAGATTAACCTCAACATTTTGCATAATTTTTTAGCCCCAAAGTATTACATAATTATATTTTGGCCCATAGCTGAATTTCAACATTTATTTTATGTAGACAACTAATGTAACACTATTGTATATTTCAATCAAATTTAAATAAAATAAGTAGAAGCTAATTAAGATCGGGGTCTCACAAGTTTCCTATCCCCACAGGTGAGTTCCTTGTGCCAGAGCACTCGGAACGCGCAGAGGTAATGCCTAGGAGGAGTCGCCTACCCGACGGGCGAGGTAACATCCTGGAGTAGTTTTCTACCTGGCGGATGGCGAGTCTTCATGCCGGAGCACTTAAAGCTCCCTGGCAGAGATAGTGTCCCAGAAGAATCGTATATCCTTGCAGGATGTTGCACACTCTGGGAAGTGGGTCGAATCATGTTCCATGACCAAAGCAAGGTGTGCACGATGTGATGAAAGGATAGACCAACACAAGGGGTGTGGTAGTGTGACAGGATGCTAGGGGCGCGACTATATAAGTAGCGCTGCGCATGGGTGTGACTGAGTGTGTGCAGTGCGGGGGGCACGGAAGTGTGACAGGGAGCTAGGGGACGCGACGCGGTGCATGGGCATGGCAGAGCAGTGTGCAGTGTCAGTAGCACGATAGTGTAACAGAGAGCCGGGGGCACAACTGTAATAGCGGCGCGACGCATGGGTGTGACGGACTGTGTGTAGTGCCAGTGCCACATGATATGGAAACTGTGCACGGGGGCAGCGACGGATGTCGCGGTGTTGGGCATAGTGTCAGGGGGCAAGTGACATGGAGATGGCCCTCTGGCACGGCGGTCCAAATATGTGCAGTTGGCCGAGGCAGGCCGGACGACCGAGGCAACCGATCGACCGAGGCCGGTCGACCGATGCTGGCTGGGGTAGCCAGATGGGATAGGAGAGGTCCAAATGTGCATACCAAGGATGTGATAGCAACACATATAAACAAGTACATGTTCAAAGGACCCTCTCAAACTTGAGAAATGTTCAAATATAGTCAATATTAGTCTTAGATTGACAATTACAAAAATAAGACTCAATGGAATTGAGATTACTTACAATTTCAGAATATAAAAAGTGGAACAAAAGTACATGCATAGACATACATACATACTTACATACATACTCCCAATAAACATGAAGATGCAAAGAATATAAAAACAAACATCGATGACTTTGTTAATATTGGATGAAGGTCGAATGGATGCTGAAAAACTTCGACCTGAACTTTTAACAACTATTCTAGCTATTCTTATTTCTTATGGGGGTTTTGTGGAGATAAACTTGTCTGGAGTATTTCAGTTCTTGGACTTGCTCCATTTGATCTGTTACCACTTCCTTCGCGAGTCAAAAGTGAACAAAGTCATGGGAGATTCCCTTGAGTACGTCTCACCACTCTCTTCGTTGAATGTGGTCCCTGGTAGCAACTGAGGAAGCTACCAGTTCCAAAACTATTGGCCTTTCTTTGGCAAGCTCATTTAGAGAGGAAATCAATAATATCTTCATTTCCATCGGTGCAGTTTTAGATCGTTCAAAGTATCTTTTTATTAGCGTTTGACAATTATTTCTCGTTAAAAACATATTACGATTTTTTTTTCTATTATAATAGAGGTACTCTATAATAGAGGATTCTAGTTCATTTTTTTAAAAATAATTATATGTTAATATCTGCTCTTGTATATTTACAAATACGTGTGATGAATTCTAATAGTTTATTTGAAAGGTGAATAGCTATAATTTTGATATGTACTTTTTAGTAAATTTTGGAAATGGTGATAAAACAAGATAAAAACTCAAAAACATGAAAATGGAAGCGGAGACAGTCGTAACCACCTGTGCAACTGTATCATCTTACGAGAGGTCACGATCGGGTAGGCTTAATAGTGATATTGGCGAGGTTATTACCGAGTGAGTTTGATAGTATCGTAGATTTGGATGTCTTGTGCTAAAGAATAATTTCTTTAATAAATGAAGGAGACGTGAGTCCGATCCAAAAGTGCAAGTTTTCTCTTAGTCACGAGGAAATTATTAGACATATTGTTTGCGATTGATATCAAACTGCAATTAATATGGTGTTTTTTTTTTTGAGGACTAGTTGGAAACATCTAATGAAAAGAGAATAAATAAAACTGAAAACTTTGATTGATTGAATAATCAAGTTACGAAATGTGCGCCCGAGACAATCGGAACTTGTACCAACAAGTCAATTAACATAAACAAACTAATAAGAGCCTCTATCGATAGGAGACAAGAGCACTGCATTCATAGAATGTCTAAAAGAAAGTAAAAGAGAGTCGGAAAGAAAGATCAATGATTCATAAAAATTACTTAGTGGGAAATGCCCCGAGAAAAATCCAACGAGTGACAAATAATCCTGTTATACATAAAAAAACAATAAAAAAATGTTGTTATCATACCCTTTTCTTACGAATTGCATTTAACTTTGAACGATAAAAGGGTGTTGAGTTAGGAAAAAGGCCTAATGCCAAAATTGTAACCTCAACTTTATCCCTCAGTACAGCTTTAGTACCCAACTTTGAAGGTGTACCAAAAAAGTTCCTAAGTTTGAAAAAATGATCAAAATTTGTACCTCGACTAACGGATTTCAACGACTTTTAAATTTTATAAAGAGCAAATATATCAATAATGAAAAAGTAAATTTTAAAGACACGTGACATAATTATCACCGTTATATTTTCTCTCTTTCTTAATTTAATCGGTACAACAAATCTCTCTCTCTCACACACACACACACAACTCTCTCTCGTCTCCCTCATCTCATCCTCTCCATCTCCCTCTCCCTCTCCATACCCATACCCCACCAACCACCATGCCACCATACCTGTGCAGTGAGTACAACACATAACACCAATAATTTGTTGCATCTCCTTGCCCTCGCTGGTGCCACCGGAACGTTCATTGGTGCCGATTGCTGCAACTTCCTCGCGGGCATCGACTGCGACCAGTTCTGCTTCCTCCAAGCCAAAACTTTCAGTAACGCTGTAATTGGAGAGGACGACGATGAGATCGTCGGTTTACGGTACAAAACCAACCGGCTCAGTCTTCGATTTTTCATTTATTAGTGCGGCGAATACGCTGGACTTCTCCGGGGGCCAGAATAAGAGGTTGTAGCGGTGGTTCTGGTCGTCAGATGGTCGACAGTTCTTCTCAGCAAAATCGTCGGTCCAGAGCATGTCGTCGATGTTGGAGATAAGTTGCAGAAAAAGAAGAAGAAAACGGAAATTCAATGGCTTGAGGTGCGTCTAAAGACATTGTCTTTAAGGCGATATTTGCCCCACTCGACTAGAGTTCTACCGGGTTAATGGCAAATCACCTCCAGGATTACTCAAACCAA